>CM056386.1:36922194-36965206 GCA_029718625.1 Synaphobranchus kaupii
AGAGAGAGAGAGAGAGAGAGAGAGAGAGAGAGAGAGAGAGACGGAGAGAGAGAGAGAGAGAGAGAGACTGTCAGAGATCAAGGCGAGGCTTTTCTCGTCACACCCTTCGGGGAGCGTAGCCATGGGAAGATGACGTGCTGATTACCATCCTTGAATCTCGCAGCTCGCTAGTCGCCGCATATCAAACGCTGCTGGAGTTTTAGCATATGCTACGTCTTTATGACATGTGTGACGTGAAAGTTGTGTCGACCTACACTCGCCACTGACGTAATCAAGACGTTCGGAATACATATTCCGGTGAGAGATAGGGTGAGATAGCTGCACATTTATGCGAATGATAAATTTGACAACCGCCGCCAAACAAAAAACACATTAATTATTTTCATCGGGTGATTCCGTCAATCGGCCATATGTTAGTCCCTTGGCGGTGCGATGTCATGCCTTCCGACAGTTGGGGCAGGAACAGAGGAAAACGGGATCCTTGGCGCTCATCTCGGCTTGGCTGGCGAACAGTGAATTGAAAATGAAATGATCAGTATTGAAGAAGAAACGCTGGATTTAAAACGAGTTTCTACTTTATTGCACACTGTAAAAAGAAAAAAAAAAACTATAGGCCATATCTCCGTCGGATACGGGTCGTGAGTTGTGAAGTATATATTGAGTTTGTTTTCATTTGCTGAGGAAGTCTGCTAACCTTGTCCTAAACACCAGTGTTTAATTTCGATATTTGTTTACGAATTCCATTTATTTGAATTTCATCTTCAAATGCATTTTGTTCAAATAAATTTTTTAATTATATTTACAACCATCAATCCTTAACTCCTTGAAGTGTAAATGTCTTATGACATGCTACTTCAATTTTCGAAAATATACATAAAGCAAATAGACACGTAGGCCTACTACATACACACATACAACAATGATATTCGAGCGAGTAACATGATTGGCCGAGAGAGAGAGAGAGAGAGAGAGAGAGAGAGAGAGATTTTTTAAATTTGAATAAAGCCTTTGTGTCCCCCTCTGTTATATGTCTGTTCACTTCATCTGTTTGTGTTCTTTAATCCAGATATCCGCATATCCACGTTTGCCTATCAATTTACAAATGAGGTGGTCTCACAATAACGTGGATTCATTCACCTAGAAGCAATTTGCTCTGACATGTCAAATTACGAGTGACGCTGCAGTTAACTCGAGGTGGTAGGTGTGTAGCTCAGATAATTAATAAACGAACCTTAATTTGTTTAAAAAAACTCTGCAAAATTATTATTATTATAGTGTTTTATTAACATTGTCTTAAAAATTTACATATTTTAAATATTTTGCTAACTCAATATTTTGCTTAGCCTACTCCAGTGTGTCTGTAATTTTGATAGGCCTACTGATATGAAGCGTCCTGCCTTAAGCTAAATCTAACGTTAAAAGAAAGCTAAATAGTTAGCTAGATAGCCCACTTTTGCAAATAGGCTAGCAAGCAAGCGGCGTAGCTAACGGTATCCGAACATGTGTTATCTTTGCCTTTCTCGCTAATCCTGCCAATTTCAAATGGGCCAGTGCGCTAAGCACATACTTTTATTAGATCATTTTGTCGTTATTTTTTCCTTTGATATTTAAAACGGCTCATTTTAAGTGTTTGTATCAATTATATTTTTTTAATGAAATGATTACTGGCATCGTTGAAAATCAGAACCTAGTTTCCCCTAAAACCCTGGCAACAAAGACTATTTTGATTATTAACTTCCAGGAGGTCAAAGATGATGAAGTCCTAATGGGTATGGGAGATAGGCCGGTATTTTTTTTCTTCCCAGAAAAAATTACCAATGGTCATGCCTTTTACAACTACAAATGCTGTTTTTAAAGTACTGTATTGTATAAATACTGTATTTTATTTTCATACATTTATATACTCCTGGGGTATTTGCCCATCTCTCTCTTTCTATATATATAAAATATATATAATTTTAGGCTTATTTTAGATATGTATTCGGGTCTGAAAGAGAACATCGACATTGCTGAATTGTTTTTGCAATTTCCAATGGCTCTGCACAGCACACGCCCATTACATTTCCAGGGAAGAGTGTAGTTGCAGAACTACTTTTAGTATAGGCACTCAGCAACCTTGGGCCAGTTTTGAAAGCGGGGCCAACAGCTGTGTTTATTCGTGCGTGGGTTGCCCCTGACGTAAAGCAGGGCAGTATGCCCATAAAGAACAAGCCAATTTGCATGTATGTGTGCACTAAAAATATACTGAAATATATGCTCTGAAAATTAGCTTACATTGCTCGCACCATTTTACCTCAGCTGTCATTTATATGAACACAATTTGTGTTGCCTGAAAACATGTTCCCATTGTAGACGTATTGCAACGTCGAGAAATATTAAATTAGACCAATTCCCTTTGCCTTTGTATAGTTGTGCGCATTCACGAAAACGGTAGAAGTCGAAGTACTTACACTGCTACGCTTGTGGCGAAAAGCTATAAATAACAGTCGGATCTGTGCAATGCGGCAATTTGTTTGGCCTTTCAAGATATTTAAATTTAATATAACGCTGACGTGACTTACCGATTACGGCTCTCTGATTTATAATTGTCTTTAAGACAGAACATGCTGTAGGCATAAATTCTCTACAGCGTACAGACGTTTACTTTGAGGAAAAGCTGAAAGTCGTTACTTCAGATTGGTGGAAACATATTCCAGGGCCTTCGTGTAGCTATAGGACTGGCCCAGCAGTCTCCGCATTCCTTATAACTGTTCCGTGGTGCTAAACTAGCAGGGTTCCATTGCTTGTGGGTGGATGTCGGTTCCGCTGTTCCCATAGTCCTTTAGGAGATCGCACGACGAGCAGTACAGGACTGCATGCATCTCCTTCTGTATCTTGGCCAGTGACACATCTGCTATAACCGCTATAAGTCGTGCCACGAAATCGTGTGTGACAAAATTTTTATAATTTTCTTCTGCTGTGGAGACGTGTTCTTTTTAAAACTACATCTGTAGATATATTCACTTCGTCATCATTTCTAGATAACTAATTGAAATTTTAAATGACGAAATAACTTATCAAAGGCTTACAGCTTCTGGCATCTATATGCTTTTATATTAGTGCATATGTGTGTTATTTATAGTCAATGAAAGGGAGGACGGATGTTCAAAAAATACTTATTTTTTAAAATATTCGTCGTTTCGATTTCTATTTTAAATGCCTTGGAAATACAATGCTGTATATTTTTTTATGTCAACACACGAGCGCGTGTGTGTGTGTTTCCTAATGACGAAATACATAACTGTGTGTAAGCAAATAAATAATACACACATGCCGTCTATAAGTAAAATATTGGGCCCATCGGTTCAGGCCTTTGCATTTTGAAAGTGACATTTTATTATGGGTCTCCAATCGAATGACATCAAACGGACTACAACTGCGATACGTCAGAAAGAGGAGGACAGTCATGCGTTATATCTTCAGCAGTGCGTGCCGCTGATGCAGTTCCGTCCATGTGTATGTTTGCATTTTCATTAAATACTTGACAATTTTCATTAAATGTGACAAGAAAACTACTATCACTGGCTTACTTATTTGTTTTGACCAAAACTGTATTGTTGAAAGGAACAATTGAAGAATTGGTACACAAAACGTTGACCCACAAAACGTTGTCCTAGCGTGGCCATCTGTAATTTTTGAAAAAAATAATTCTTTAAAAATAGTGCTGTGGATATTGTTATTTTACTGTGTAGAGTAACATTTATAGACAGATTCATAGAGGTACTCTGTTGTGCGCCATGAGAGATGCAGACCACTACTACCACTACTGTAACCTTGGGAGTTATGTGATTTTTTTTTTTTTTTTTTTTGCTCGGTGTGATTTTTTGGGGTTTCATATCTGGCAGGGTCTTCCTGATACCCTTTCCTGTCATTGTCTTCGATACACTCTCCTCCTCTTCGTTTAAAATACTCGCACATATGATAATCCCCCACTCCTCTCACAGTCACAAGAATATTTGCTAGTTCATATGCACGTCGTATCCATGCTGTATAATTTCTTTATGAATTGTCGTGTAACTGTGTCTCTAGAAATAGCTGTAAAACGTCGTGCAGTCTTCTCCTCCATCAACCAAGTTCTTATACCCATCAGAATTCTGTCAGACATAGGCCTTATAACAATAAGAATGTTAACATAAAAATAAAAAAGCTGAAACATAATTTTCATTTGTTTATGTTTTTAATAACATAAAATGTGTGCATTTATACAGTCAATACTGACTGCTGCGTCATATAGAACAGCAACAAAAAAAATCGTAAGGAGGCTACCTACTAGCCTACAAATGAGAATTGTTCATTACACCTTACATATTGTAGCCGAATACCTACCCTTTTTGAAAGATGAAAACTGTGGGACGTAGCCTAATGTGTAGAATTTTCTCTTAGAGCTTGAAAAAAAGTCTGAAAACAAAAAGTATTTGGATGTTTTGGGAAAAAATACGACAACTAATGATTATCCTAGCCGCCTGATACGATACTACATTGCAAAACATAAAACACTGACCTATGAGCATACCATAATAATACCATAATAAAAATAGAGTTATAAAACTGCGTAAGTCACATTATTTAATCGCTTTGTCATTTGTTACAAAAAAATAGTCGAAGTATTTTAATGTTTCAGTTCAATGTGCAACTATAGGCTAACAGTTGTCACGTCAGGAAAATTTAACAAGAAATTAACTTCTTTATTGATCGCTGAGTACTCGATGTTTTTATTTAAAAAAATGTTTTTCTCATATGCTTACGACTTTTCTTCTTGTCTTCCTCTTTCATTCGTTTTTATTTTTTCGTTTGCATACACAATTTTAGCCTACACAATGGGTACAAGGTTTAACCCACATTTAAATGTATCTATGGTTTAGATTAATCTGGACCTGATAAAACGGTAGGTCCATCTGTGGTATTTTAGAAAGGTAAATATACTTCTGGATTAGATTAGAAATGTTAAAATCCCTTTCTGGTGGGATTATAATGTTGTAGTTTAAATACATTTACAAATGTTCTGCTTAATAGACCAACAAAAAAAAACGTTGAAATTATTATTAAAAAGGTGGGCACCTTGTTGATGGAATGATGGGGCAGACCAATCACAGGGAGGCGACTCCAACAGATCCAGCCTTCATGAGGCGGGGTCATTGCCAGTGACCTCTCAGTCGATGCCATTGAAAATGAGATTGAGACCTTTAAATTTAAGGCTCACGAACAAAACAAGGGGGATTCAAAGCAACACAGGCATTTAAAACGCATATCTGTTAATTTTATTATTTTAAACGTATCGATTTTAATTGAATTTCCATGGTATAATTCAAAACTTCGTCCACTTCTGCTTCTCAGGTGTTGTTTTTTCTGTTGTTGTTGTTGTTGTTGTTGTTATTTTGTTGTTGCTGCTGCTGCTGTTGTAGTAGAAGCAGCAGTCCAAGGAGGCAGGATCATCCCTTTCCGGGAGCAATGTGGAAGAGAGGACGGTGGAGTAAAAATGAGCCGATGAGCCGATACCCGTTGATCTACATGTTGGAAGCACAGCAGAGAGAAGGGTTTCTCTCCAGGCACATAGGACCCCAAGTATAAGAACCCCAAGAGATTAATGAATTAATTAATTAATTAATTTAGCATCTACCATCCTTTTACCCAAATATTACTAAACGCTTATCGCTCCAAAAGACAAGACAGGAGAATAAAAGAGACTGTCTGTTTTTTTTAAATCTTTTGATCTTTTATTATTATATTACGGGGCACTATGGCCGGGGTCTATTCCACCTCGATCCATTTACAACTGCTACGGATCTTTGTCAATATATTCTCAGGCCTGATATAAAACTAAAAACAAACAAATGATGTGGATTGGCTAAACAAATGAGAAGTTATCTTATACGCTATTCGAGACTGTTGAGACTGCAGTTTAATAACGAAAAAAAGCCGCACGTATTGACTTCACGATTTCCTGCATGTAGGCGACCTTTGATTACCCCTGAATGACTTGAATTTTTTTCCAAGCAACCTGGAATATCTTCTGTAATTTATAGCCTACTTCGCACGCTATCCTTCCGCTTCTGTGCGCCCACACGGACATATAAAAAAATATATTTGTATTTAATATTGAATAATTATTTTAAAAAACAAAAGACTGCAAAAGCCAGCCGTGAGACGCACGTGTTAAATTGAAAATTAAAATGTCATTTTTAAAAAGAGATATTCCATCAATTGTTTAGCTACTTAATTTTTATTAATTTACCATACGTAAAGACATATACGGATAGGATGTGTGCCTATTTAGTGAGTTACTGAAATTAGGCTTTAATAGTTTTAGTAGGCTACCTTTTGTAAAATAGTTTAATTCTCGGTTAAAACTAAGAGCGACTCATGAGTTCTGGCAATAATTATTTTCCATGGCAAAAATAATTCCAACATTTCAGCACCTTGAAATAAAAACCATTTGCAAAATGGATAAAAGCAAAATGTGAAAATTTGGAGGGAAAATTAGGCCACAGGTAATAACAACCTTTTTAGCCTGTGTAAGCGTTTAAACTTCGTGAAGAACTTGTTTGTTATACCTTATTTTATTATAATAATGATTTAAAGAGTATTGCGCTTGTTCTTGTAGGCTCACATTCTTATATCAAACATGTAGAAATATGTATTGTAACATGCCCTTATCCCATACCACATATCACGTTTTAAAAATAACTTTGAAAACAACAATAAAATGTTCAAGATGTTTTATTTAGAAGACGATTAAGGACACTAATACTGTACTAGACAACTGCTACTACCTCCACCATCACGACCACCAATAATAATAATAAAACTATTTTTGAATATTTAACAAAGATAGTACAAATACACTACGCTGTCAAATATACATAACAGAAAATCCTACCATGTGTTCCGTGGAGTAAACCTTCATACAATATCATGACCAATCTTGAGCAGTCTTTTGTTCACAAACGATTTTTAAGAACACGATAACTCTGCATGTCCACATTGTAAATATGAGTACTTCAGCAAACGAAAACACACAATAAAATCAAAGAAATGTTTCCGGAACCGAGCGGGAGTGTGTCCCGGGATTCGTTGAGAGTTAAAGCTTCTTGGTTTAAGCTTTGGAATTTACACAGTTTTTCTTGTTTTTTTTATTTTAATTTACCTTGCTTTGGCCACAAGAGCCACGTATTTGGCCGCGTTGCTCAATACTAGTCGACAACTCTTTGTTCTCTCTGGACTAGGGTGTCTTTCTCCTGCTCCACGGGCTAGATGGCGCCCTTGCTCCACGCGACGCTTCCACGTACTCACCAACTTGACCCCGGTGACGTCACTTCGGTCTGGAGCATCAAGGCCACTTCCAAAACCCCATTGGTCTGAAAATCACGTGGCAGGGTGCCTTGCATCCATAATTATGTTGCTGATATTTTTTTTCGTTCCCCTCGAAAGATGTCAGCTTCCTACCGCCGTAATCTTGCTCGAAATAACTTTCACTGCTGATGCAAAATAATAATAATAACAATAACAATAAAATGTCATGTCCTAACAACGTGGCTGCCGGCTCTTTCCTCATGGATTCTCTGGTGGGAGGACCCCCCGCCTACAGAGGTGAGGGTTACTCCGGCAGCTCTGGGATATACGTGCAGGCGGGTGCTGAATACGGCTGTTCGATGCTGAGAAACTGTGGAATTGTACCTTCACCACTTTCCAAAAGAGACGAGCTTCCACCGACCTCCTTGCCTGTAAGCGCCTATCATCATCCACCCTTCCTGCCGCAGTTGGACACTTGGGGGAGAGACCCCAAAGCTTCATGCAGGATTGAACAACCTGTTGCCCGTCCTTTACCCTCTTGCTCCTTTCCAGCGGGCAATGTCAAAGAGGAGGCGATGTGTTGTTTGTACCGGGCTGACATTGACAGGGCTAAGGGGATTGCTGAACCGGCTACCTACACGCGACTTGGGGCCGACAGCAGCCAGTGCAAGCAAGGTCCTATATCTGAGCCGGGCTATTTCCGAGTGAACCAGGTGTATCCCGATGAGAAGGAACAAGATGGAAATGAGTTCGTGACGGGTTTCGCGCCCGTGGCTAATATGACAGCTACTACCGAGAAGCCTCTTCCGTCACTGCGCGACAGTGACAAATTTGAGCAAGAACCGGTTATTGAAGAAATGAAGAAGGAAAATCACAGCTCGGCTAAAAGATTGTCACAGAAAGAGGAGCTTTTCAACAAGGTGGACTGTAGCAGTACAGACAATTCGGGACAACGAGATGAAAGGTAACCGAACGAATACACACACACACACGCGCACGCACACACACATGCATGTAATATAAAACCTTGATAGGTAAAAATGAACTACCCTAAACTGTCCCGTTGAAAGTAAAAACAAATGCAAACAAAACAAAATTGACGCGCTTAATTTGCAATTACGCGCAGTCTAACCTACTCATGTTTTGTTTCGTTTGGTTTATTTCTGCCTTATGAAAGGGACACTTGGATGCCATTGTCAACAGTGAAGTATGAAGGAGGCAGTGAACCTTGGAGCTCTGCCTTTGTTTCCAACAGTGCATTTTTTTTTGATAAACCTTGGCCCGAGCATTAGTAGGCTACTTTAATGTTTTGGAAAGTGCATTCAGAGATAACTTAGGCTATAGTTTACTGGCAAAAATGAATAGGCTGCGTATAATGCATTGGCATAATATGTATGCTACTATCAGAGCTGCACAAGAATGCAATGACATCTTAAATGGCACTACATTGGTTCTTTTGATCGTATATTGGCAGTATATTAATCCATCTGAGAGCGTATTGCCAGTACATTAATACTCGGGATAGTGTACTGGCATTACATAAATACTTTGGATTATGTTGTAACTTTTACTTCAGTCTGTATTTACTGGTGCTTTGCCTGGAGTTGTCCTGGTTCATATACGTAAGGCTATAATGATATGCGCAAGGCAACAAAGTTGCCGCAGTGGTGCTCATTGTAGTACCACAGTGTTCATTTGTCTTATATATCCATGTTTTTTCCCCGAAGCCTAAAATGTATTGTTTCGTTATCGTCAGTGCTCCCACATTACGTAATAATATTGCAATATGCTATAAGCGTGCTTCCTTTCAGACTATATGCGGACTACAGATCTGTTCCAGGTCTGTAGAAATGAGGGTGTGAGACAATGGAGCCAGTGGTTATGGTGCCTTTGGTGTTCACACCTTATTATTGAGAGGAGTACGCACGGGGAGGCTTGCAGACACATGCGCGCGAACACACAACGCTGCCTAAATGTAAAATAACAACAGGCATTTTACTGATATTGTCATATTACTCCCCAATAATAGTTTAACTGTGTATGAAATATGAAGACAATTTAAGTGAGAGTATAGTAGAATGCAACTTTGGGTACCATTTGAAATGAATATAGACACTTTTTGTGGAAGGAACATCTAGTGTTCTTTTTGTTTTAAATTGAAGTCAAACTTCCCTATTACTTAGTTATTTAAGTTTGTGATAATGCTTATTATTATTACTTTTATCCTATTTATCCTATTATTATTATTATTATTATTATTATTATTATTATTATTATTATTATTATTATTATTATTATTATTATTATGTTCTGTATTATTCGCGCACGTATTTTATTTTTAAGGAATGTTTTTAATACATTGGTAAAACTATTATGATGTGTCCTTGAAGTGAATCAACTCTAATACAGTACATTTCACTCTGACAGAGTACATTTGATCGCTATTGAACTCATATAAGCCCTGTTGGAGCTGATAGCCTATAACATTCAATAGTTTACTGTTAGTTTTGCAAAACAATATCATTCGAAAACCGTACTATTGTGAGTTCTCCTTTTAAAGGTGGTATGGTGTTTGTGGTTTTATTTAACGATGTCTTACGAGGGTGTTAGTCTGTATTCTGACATGCAATACATCTATAAAGCACAAACTCAGCAATCCAAAGGTATTATTCAAATGATGATCAGTCATTATATTATATTATACTAGCTGTTATACTTTGACCTGTGGAAGGCAGAAGACCTTACACTGTACTTTTTACAAATAGGAAAGCAAATTGAAAATATGTATGGGTAATTATGTGAAAATACGCACATAATATGTATCCTACAAGCACATTGAATTGTTTGATAATTAAGTTTGTTTACCACGATAAATATAATAATTATACATAATAATTTACAATTATACATAATATAATTTGAAATAAAGGATAAAAACCTAGAATTTTAAATGACAAAATAAATGCTAATTTTACCTTTCTGGAGAACGCCATTAATAATGATTCCATGTTTTATAATTGACGCAGATAGTTTTAGTCATTTTTATCCTATATATATTTTCATCGTCTATTTGGATAATGTATAGCCATCCAGACAAGCTTTTACATCCATAGCCTATAGACGGAACGTCGGAAATTTGACAGAAAATATATTTTTACACAAGAGACTCACAGAAAGTCGAACCATAAACAGAAGGGACCGTTTCTTACTCAAGCCATGGAATTCATATACCGCATATTTGTGTATGGGGGCCAGTATAGTCTTTAATAGGTTATGTTTTGGACAGATACAAAGGAAAAGAACAACATAACTTGCTCCTCTAGATCGCCCCGCTGGGAAGGTGTAATCGCAATGAAGTCAGCAACACTTTAAAATAAATGTGTTCCGGTCAACTCTTATGATTTGCGACGCGTGTAACGCTTCTTCATCCAGTTTGTGGGAGCTACGTTAAACTTGTTCCGAGCGAAGTGCGAAGATTATAATCAGCACAGAAGTACGCTGTGAATAAATAAACCCTTCATATCTGAAAATACTACTGCAAAAAAGTGGTCAGGCAAGCTGTAGGTCGCTATTAACAGCGTCGTGTTTCGTGATTACAGTCTAAAATCTTAACCGCCAATTTGGTGAAAATATTCCAAGTTCACACCTTTGATCTATAATTTTAAACATAGGCCTACTCTCCCGTTAGCTAAAACGCACAGGAAAGAAAAACATGCAAAGTCCACTCTAACAACCAGTATACTCTGACAAGGAAGAGAATATTGCCAAAGCCATTTTGATGTTTGACTGTTTGTTTCAGGTGTGGGCAAATAACTTTGTCGTCTTTTATTTGACTGACGATTATTGCCAATGAACATTCCCCCTAAATAATACAGACTCCTCCGCATAAATGCAGGAATAAACGTCTGTGATTAGCATACTGAATATAACATTCGACTTTGTTCCGATGTATGCATTTAAAAAATATAACACATATTGTTTTTTACAAAAATAGTTGGAGAATGCAGGATTGAAGTAGCTTGCTGCATTGGCAACGTTAAGTTAAAATAAAATAAAGTTTTGACAATGACTCTCTTTAGCTAAAATGAACTGCGAAATAGGCTACTAAATTATGTTTTGTTTTTGTTTTTGACTGCATATGTTTTTTCATACACGTGGTAAAAAAGTACTCGTACATAGTCTCTTTGGAGTGTATTGATAAATAGCCATAAGACTGTACGCAACAGCGCCTCTTATAAAATATTTGCTATGTTTACGCTTGTTTGTGCATCTATGTGGTTTTTATATGGACCATTCCGTTACTTCCACAGAGGACTCAAAAGCGGAAAAGACGGCCGGAAACTGGCTCACGGCGAAAAGTGGAAGAAAGAAGAGGTGTCCGTACACAAAGTACCAGACTCTAGAGCTTGAGAAGGAGTTCTTGTTTAACATGTATTTGACTCGTGAGCGCCGCCTGGAGATCAGTAAGAGCATCAACCTGACAGACAGGCAGGTGAAGATCTGGTTTCAGAACCGACGGATGAAGCTGAAGAAGCTGAACAGGGAGAGTCGCGTTCGAGAGCTCACATCCGGCTACAGCTATACCTGAATCCCCCCGAACATGCACGCAGAAACGCACACACACACACACACACACACACACACACACACACACACACACACACACACACACACACACACACACATACTCTCTCCCTCTCTCTCACACACACACTCACACATTATCTCTCTCTCTCTTTCACATACACACGCACACACACACACACACACACACACAAATATTATCTCACTCTCACACACACACACACACACACACACACAAATATTATCTCACTCTCACACACACATTACCTCTCTCTCACACACGTACACACACACACACACACGGAAGAATATTGGGGGGAATTTCAGGAAAAACAAACAATTGACCACTGAAAATCTGATTATTGTCATATTTTACTAGAAAAGACCGATTCTAAATGAAAAATGATTATTACACGGCTGTACCGCTGTGTCTTCGTGTTGGGGCAACAAGCTTATACCGAAAAGTACACTTTACGCTCAAGTTTGTATCAAAAATGAACTTATATTGCTTATGCATTGTGCTGAAAAATGTTATTCTCCCCACGATATTATTTAATCTGTTCTGTTTAATTTGATTAATTGACTGATTGGTTGTTCTCACTGCACTTTTAATGTATTGTGCTGGTTATTGCGTGCAGTATCCGTTGCATGTATGTTGCTTCCCTATATGTGTATGCCAATTAGATACCTATAAGTGGCCCATTCGAAAACAATAAATAAAACCGGGGACATGGAACAGTCATTCCCCACACTATCTCCTTCCCCTGGTTATCCTTTATGGGGTTCTGATAGAAAGAAAAGAAAAGAAGGAGAGAGAGTGGGAGAGAGCGGGTGGGTGGGGGGGAGGGGGAATTCTGGCAGTTTTAATATAAGTGGGAGACCATAACGTTGATTTAAATATTATCCAGGTGACCACAGTAAGTCAAGGTCATAAAATTGTAATGTCAGGACGGTCCTGGAAAAGCGCTGGGGGTGGATTTTATGATCTGCAAATATAATGTGCTGCAGCAGTAAAGATGCATTTAAAGGTGAGCGGAGGAGGACTGATTCGCACAGCAGAGCTTGCAGAGTGCTGGATTCACGGCGCACTCCAACTGCTCGGTTTTTATGGACGCCACTTCTGTTTAGGTGTAAACACACCGTGGAATGCAAATGGATGACGAATATCAATCACGAAGCAATAAAAGAACGTGGAAAAGGAGAATGGCGCACTATCTATCGCTGGAGCAACCCAAGGTAGGACAAGACATTGGAAATACTTTTTCGTTTGCTTTGGAAGCGCTCACGCTTGGCTCTGTCGCTTGACAGCTTTTATGAAATGGCAGGAATTTAGACACCGACTACGTATTGCTGTTTATAGTTTGCTCAGTTTTTGTGAGGAATGTCTCTCTACGTAGCCTACTTTTACGGTGTTTTGTCTTTGCGCAGAGAATTGTCTCAATTACGTCTAGCACTGCAAATATTATTGCTTCTGTTAGTCCCATTATTATGACTACTATTTCTACTAACAACGATATATAAGACGTGTTTTGTACGGATGTAGTAGCTATAAACGACATACGTTCATGGAGTAGCTACTTTTGATTGGAGGTTTTTAATTGTAGTCTCGTTTGTCAGGTTGTGAGGTGAGCAGCAGTTGTTGAGTTCAATTTATGGATAGATCTACAGTTCCAATGGTAACAATTAAGCTTGTAGATACAGTTACACTGGTTTTAAAGAACCCTTACAATTTGTAGAATATCATTGATGCAATTAATGTTCCCTTGTGCAGCTTCAACCTTTCCTTCCGGGAAGAATGTTGCTGTTGGTTGCTGTTTGTGTGCGTCTTCCCTCGCGGATAACCCGCCTCGCGCAGCTGATGCGTGGTTTAGGTAGTTTTATGTTGTTGGGATTGGCTTCCTGGCTCGGCAACAAGAAACTGCCTTGATTACGTCAGTTCGTCTTCATCAAGGGTGACAATTTCCGTTAGATTACCCGCCAAATCTCGACGTCCTCGTAAATGGCAGTGTAAATGAACTGTGCTGTCCTATCCAGGAAGAGTGCCTTTCTCTTTGGAACTCCTTTATGTGGTGGGCTCTAAAACGTGTTTTAGCTCTCAGAGGGGAAAGAGGTTGTAAACAACACGGGGTAACCTTCGATCGCTTTGTCCTGCTGTGCTTGCTTTCGGATATAGACCTTCAAACAAGACTATTCAGTGGACATAGTGTATGTTTGTGTGTGTGTGTGTGTGTGTGTGTGTGTGTGTGTGTGTGTGTGTGTGTGTGTGTGTGTGTGTGTGTGTGTGTGTGTGTGTGTGTGTGTGTGTGTGTGTGCATACGTTTATATTTATATTTGTATAGGTACTGCACGAATTTAGTGTTTTAGGTCTCGTCAATGCGTCTGACTCGGCGGCAGTTCTATAGAGTTAAGTTTTTGTGTATATGTTTTCGAACGTGAACGTTTTTTCGAACACTAGGCTATAGCTATATGTATATTATTATTGCTAAAGACATTATAAATACGCCAGTGCGCGTGTGTATTGTTGTCAAAGGAAGGACTGTTCAAGGTGAGACAGTGCCTGAATTACAGAACGCTGGTGAACCTGAATAAATAGATTAGAAGGAGTAGACAGAGTGGATATGCAGATACTGGTGATATTCAGGTGCGTCTGTCTGCCTGCTTGTGGTTACTGGTCCCAGATCAGTCTGAAACCACACAGTACATACCAACTTGCATTTTCACACAGACTGACGCATGTGCATCGCAAGTGCTTGCTGGCTTTCGGGATTGAGTTAATAATGGCGAATATGTATCATATGTAACGCAGCAAGGATGATGTGTGAATTTGGGAGAACCGGTGAACCCACGTTGAATCCCCATTCCGTGAAGCGAAAATGGAACGACACAAGTTCAAGGGAATAATCCCCAGATACACATTGACACGCTCGGGATTAATTTTCAGAATTTACAATTCCCGTACATTAAAAAATACAACAACTCAATTGGCGAATCCCCACACCTTAAATGAGCATAATCATTTACATCGTTATATTGAAATCCGTGGGCATTGTTGTCATTGTTGAAATAGTAACACATTTCCTGTTACTTAACCGTCCACATTTCAGCAACGAAGATTAACAACGCGTACAAGACATTTTCCAGAGAATCTGCATCTAATTATAGATACGAACTGCAATTTCTTCCATTTTAAGTTCCAAAATGCAAATAAAGCAAAACAAATTGAAGGTATTATGAGTTTGACTGCTTGGTATTATTCCAGGTCGCATTAACTTGTAAAGTACTGCCAGTTCTAGACTGAGAAGACAGCAATAGTAAATTCACTCAAGATTCAAATGTGGTTTTTGGCACGACAAATACATCTTCAGCGGCACCAGAACACTTTAGACGCGGACTGTACCTGGGTAAGGCATAAAAGAAAAAACGATTAATATCCTATGGCTTTCAGTGTGGACTCCAATTATCATAAAAGCATTTAAGAGGTTCTGTTAGATCAATAACCGAGACAATATTATTCCTATGGCAGTGTTTATTTACTGGATAATATTGCACAAATACACACACCCCCGCACGCACACTCACACACATACAGGCGTACATGTGACTATAAAATAGTCACAGGTAGGTCAAACGCCCAAAGGGTTTTCCAGGTTACCCTACTCAAAGCCTTTCCTCGAAGTAAATTTTTAAAAAGCGGTGGAAAAATCAGCAGATGTGTTTATGGCTTTTTCGATCACATGTGAATAGCACGCTGATTTTTCATTTCTGTATTATCTACTCTCGATTTAGGACTCGAGACGTAAACCAGCATTGTACGTTAATAAAACTGTTTGTAGGTAGATCTACTCTCCAATGAATTTTAAGTGGGAAGACTAAGGTGCATTTTGCATAATTAGGCGTTTGTGCATTATATAGACGTCAAAAGCCCTGATGTTACTTGTTTATTTTTTGACAGTGTCAAAATAATTATATCGTGTCAGTATTATTATCGATAAAGCCGTGTTGTACAGAAGGGAAATATTACAGGCGTTTAAAAAGTAGGACCCCCGTTCAGAATGAAAAGTATAACAGTTATTAGAGAAACACCCTATAGATCTTTATTTTGGACCTTTCTGTTGCCTATATAGTATCAATTGAGTATTAAAACACCACTCAGTATTAAAGCCCATGTTTGCCTTTTCACGCTGAAACTGAACAAAAATGGCATTGAAAAGTAACCAGATTTAACAAAGCATGTTTGGTTTGGCAGAGCACTGAAGCCGTGGATATAGAATTCCTCCTCGCTGCAAAAGAGACCACGCAAACCAATTCGGAAATAGATTGTAAACAACTTGGACCATTTCAGGTATATTTTCGCATAGTACCCTTTTTTAATTGGACAATGGACATACACTAATATGCTTTTTATTTTCTATTTTCATATTCAATTCAGTTTTCAATATCTTTGTTGGATATCGATATGTCATAGAGTGGGATGATAAGCTAATGAAAAGTATTCACATACCAGCTGTGAGCCAAATGATGGGGCATATAAACAAGACGATACCATTTTAGGTTATTATGTGGATAAAGGCCTGAAGAAATACAACTCCCTTATGGCCCTCTTTTCGCTCTTAAGCCGGTGAACTGAATATATTTATATAACTTATCCAAGTAAATGTAACGAACACTTATGTTTCATTTTACATCTGGCATTTGTCGGAACCGCCTGCATGGGTTCAGCGAGGAAAATAGGCAGATCGCAGAATTCAATTGAAAAACATTAAGCGAATTCACACTCCGGTTAAAATATTTAATTTGGTTATTATATCAAAGAGAATGCGTGGTAAATTGTAGCCTGATCAGTATATACTGCGGTTTACAAGAGTCAACAAGAAGCAATGCAATTCAGTCAATTTCCGGTGTCCTGTGACTATAAAATATCTCAGAGACAGGCAATGATATATTTTTTTCAAAATATCATTGGGCCGCAATTTAAATGAATGGTGGATTGTACATGATGCAGTCAATGCATTGCACGATGCATGATGCATTACATGCATTGCACGTACGTATTTGCTCCGTGGTTCTTAAACGCCTTCGCCTTGCCTTTGTAGAGAGAAGGAGAAGAGTCGGTCTGGAAACCAAAGTCACTTTCATTCAGTTGAAATGAATGGGGACTTTGCTCCAGAATGCACGCCATCAACAAAAGAGTTCGCAGCACGCGCAACGGGCTACACCAGACACCCACCAAATCCCACTTCCCACTTTTCTAGACGCGGGACTGTTTGAATTTGTCGGATTCGAAGTACAGGGTATATACAATGTTTCGTTTGGAAGAGACAACAAAACATTTATCGCATACATGTCTTAGGACCTTAATCCAATCATCGTGTCCAGTTTGAATACCCACAAACAACCAATGCAAACGTGACGCAGTGAATACATTATGGAATTTAATCCGTATTATTGGTAGTATCCTATTGGTACCATTCTTATTCTTATTGGTATTCTTATTCTTAAAACAGTCGCAGTAGTAGCATTGGTAGTCGTTGTTGCTGTAGTTGTATCATATGTATGATAAACTGTTATTTTCTGCTGAGTGGTATTATATTTAATTATATGGATGATGATAACCACAATCATTAGGCGCTACAAATCATTGCAGTGGTGTGTTGGGTTTATTACGCTGGAAATAAACACAGAGACGCGCACGCGCCGCGCGCACACACACACACACACACACATACACACACACACACACACACACACACACACACACACACACACACACAAATGTAAGCTCACATGCTTGGACAGGCGTAATAACTTTAGAATAAGCACAAATAAAAACATCCCTAGTATTTCCATCTCATAATAATAATAATAATAAATGCTATTAATAGGCTAATACTAGTAATAATAAAAATAATCATCAATAGGTGTTATGTTTTATCACGACAGTGGTAGTAACAACACCAAAATAAATTTAATTATGTTCAAAAATGCATTTCATTCAGTGCATGCCTCTGGTTTTTGAAAGGGCCACTTGCTATAAACGACGCATATATACATTTTCTGAAATGTTTATATGCCGTTTTTGTCTTTTATTCCAACATTTTCACTTTATAATGTACATTTTGGGCAAAGTTGCATCCGTATCTTTATATGGATAAAAATAGTATAAATAAAAATTGTGGAAAAATCCCACGCTAGATTAGTAATTAGGCAGGTTGTAGGCTACGTAAAATAGTTAAGCTGTATGCTACATTGATTTTATAAGTAGGCCTACATTCTGAATACACATATTTGCGTTTATGAAACCAACAAGTGCAAAATAATAAATGACATCAAGAATACAATTAAATAGAAATATAAAGTATCATTAATCACCCAATGAAGAATAGACCATGGATAAATCGTTGTTATATATAGGTTTTTGATTATCTGCATAGCCGACAAAGGCAATGCCTGGCCGAAACATTTAAAACGCTGTCTAACTGTCGTATTAGTGAAACTGACATTATTATGGTTCTGAAAGAAATTCTTCGATGGGCTACTGGTGAAATCTTTGAGGAAAAATGAATTCCTTTGCCTATTTACTCATGAAGATTGTTCAGCACTTGCGTGCTTTGGGGAGAAATTAAAATATTAAATATTACACTTCCTATATATTCCTATATATTAGCCCAACACTAAGACACCTGACTCTACAGATCAAGGTCTTGATTAAAGACCACGATTAGTTAATTAGTTGGATCAGGTGCTGTAATGCTGGGCTAAAACAAAAACTTGCATCCACATTAAACCTTTTCGAATAAGATTGGACACCACTGTTTTACTGCGCTAGGCTGTGACATCACCATCTGACTACACCTTTTGGAAAAGGCCGCGTACAGGCGCCCCTTCCCTGAACTCCTTCATTTAAGGAGATGGTGCAGTCTGTGGTAACGTATTTTTAAATAAACTATTATCATTATTTTGTTTATTTTCTTCTATTTTCTTCTATTTTTCAAGCCATTGTTCGGTACCGGTGGCACATCTGGGTGGTTTAGCCTTTCAAAAATCGTGAGGTATTATACACTCATGCTTCACAACCAGAAAAGTATAAAACAATTATCCAAGGCTCTTCACCCATGAGTTACTGTAATCAAAATGCATTGTTTAATTGTAAGTAAACGGATTTGTTTGCCGGAGAAAACAGTAAATGGATTGTGTGTAAGTGGTCTTCAATTTTACATCCAGTATATTGGCTTACCAATGTTGGTTGGAATTCGTTTAAAGTGGGTTGGCTCAGAAAAAAACCAAAAACCAGACTTTGACTTCCAAAAAACATAATGCAAATTCGTGTCCAATAAAAGCTGAACACAGAAAAGAGGCGCCTTGTGACTTAACGATATGCACAATTTCCATATCTGCTGAATGTGCGTCTTAATTATTCACTGGGTTAAAAGCTAAATATCACGGCTGAACCCTGGAGTGGCGAAGGAATTAATTACATAGCAACAGTCAACGAAATACACTTGCGTGTCTATGGATTGCCACTGTTTTGTGAAAGCCTTAATAGCGAAACTGAATTCAGAACTTAGAGCTGGCTTGCCGAAGTGAAGTCTGGGCTTACAGCTGGCTGAATCACAGCTTTAAATTCCATCAGTGTATGCTTGCGGAAGATGCCAAGGTAACATCTTGACTTTGGCCAACTCTACCCAGCTCAATGTTACTGCTTGTGTCGGCTCACAACGCTATCTGCGAGGAAAATGGAAACAACTTGTGGTGTAAATGCATCAAGGAATGCTTTAACTCGAGCCGCAGCAAATTACACCAGCATCCTGTAAATGTTTTAGCGTTTGATCAGGATTAATCACAAGGACGATTATTACAGGCCTATTATTATTATTAGTATTATTATTGTTGCTAAATATAGTATTATAATAGCAATAGCAAAGTAGTGTTAGTATTGGAGAGCGTTTGTGATTGCGTGTAGACAGGCACAGAGCTTCTCTAAATATATTAATTGACATTGAATTAATTGACATAATTACATTACGTTACATTGCATTGAAAATATGAATGAAAATGTGTCTTTTGGTCTTCAAATTAACACAACAAGGTAGACAATGTACCATGGAGATTTTGGAAGAACCCAACTGAAGAAAAACACAGTAAAAGATAAGCGTGTTTACACATCACAACTTACAACAATAATGCGCTAGCCTGTATAGTATTAGGCAATGCACATCGGCTACAGACGACGCGTCCGTTCCTTGCAGAAATAACACATAGCCTACCTGTCGAACAATAGCCTGGTGTGAAGATATCTGCCAAGTTTGTTTTTCAAAGATGGTAATAATAGACTAATATGTATATGTATAAAAAATAAAATACACATAATAGTGTCATATGAAAAAGTCTGTCAAGATATAGATGGATTTATATTATAATATAAATCGTTCGCTGTCTGGTAAAACGGGGTTAATATTAATTGTAATTGCTTTATTTGCACCATCTTTCGATCGGGTAAAGTTTACCACCTGAAATCTTTAGGCTAATGAAGTTTCTCAATATTTTATCTTCCTTGACAATCGTTTATAATAAAAAATGACTTTCGATGAGTCGTGTGTAAGTTTTAACATTTAACAATTCTACACATTATCATGGAAGGCTCTATATTCCCGCCTTTCTGTGTGAGATATTGTGAGAACGGTTTCTAAACCTTAAGATCACAATAGTCTTCAATTATTTAAAGTAGATACGATGCAACCCAAAGGCCTACAGGATGACGTCAGGCCTACGCGGGAACCAAGACTAGCTCGCATTCTTGTACGTTAGCTATACGGGAGTCTTGTTGCGCTTTTTAGGGAAGTCTCGAAAAACTTATGATAGAAAACCTAAAGACAACATTTTCATTCATATTTTCACATTATCGCACAACTCTGATGACATGCGTGCACACAAAGCTCGTTACACTTGTAGCCTATATTGTTCACAGGATGTGCAGCTTCAGGAAAAAAAACATGTTTAATGTTTTTTCCCCTTGTTTGTAGTCTTTGTAATTCCGGGTCTTATGTGCTTGGATGGCCTTGTTCCTATTAATAACTTTAAAGAACATTACTAAATTGAGAACAATTTGGCTAGTTTACAAGCGCAAAGTGGCGCCTCATATTCCTTACCCTTTTGTAAATAGCATATGACATAGGCTATAGG
Organism: Synaphobranchus kaupii; assembly: GCA_029718625.1. NCBI lineage: Eukaryota > Metazoa > Chordata > Actinopteri > Anguilliformes > Synaphobranchidae > Synaphobranchus > Synaphobranchus kaupii. The sequence goes on from CM056386.1 coordinate 36,943,288, forward strand.
CCTAGTGTATGATTTCAGGTGTGTTTCGTTCTGACAAGCATGCTAAAAAAGATAAATATACAAATAGGCCTACTGCCTCTCTTACTAAATGAGAAGTCACCTGCTTTTGGCAAGGCACCAAAGAGTAGGCTACATTAATATGATAATTCATGCTTATAAAAAAAACCCTCTGGATTCTCCAAAGATTTACTCAACTTTATTCCGGGGAATGAAATTTAGTTTTTAGCCCAAACATTTATTCAGGAATTCCTAGATTTAGAAGATCCAAAAGAGCAGGCCTACAGCTCACATCAGGCAGACACTGGGGAAAGAAAAATGTTTCTCAACCTTGAAGTGGATACAGAACTCAGCTTGTTAATTTTATCCTTTATTTAATCGCCCGATTACAGAACAATACATTCAGCCCAGCATGAAGTACAAATTAGTCATTACATTAAGCACAGCAGCAGAACATGTAAGTTACAAACAGTATCTTAACATGTGACAATACGGAAATAAGAGAGAAAATATCGTTCTCGCGGGGTACCAAGCGTCACCTCCTTTTAATAAGCGGTAAGTGCTATTCGTGTTTACAAGCATTTAACACTTTATTGAACCATTTCCTTTAACATTTTCGCAGCTCGCAAAGGAACAAATAAAACCCAGTTTTACGTCCTCGGCCCCACGCCCTTTCCATATAACGGAGGCCACATAGTTGGCCAAGCGTAGTGAACCTGCCTGTCCACTGTTCAACAGCAATTAAATCGTGAAATGGATAAAGCATCTTAGTATTTGGTGTGAATCAGTAATTAATTGATTGCATCGGTTGTGGTTATTATTAATGTTATTGTTATTATTTTAAAGCTTGTAACAATAAAAAACAGTCTTGACTGTGTTTGGTCTGCATTGCCAAAAGGTTCAAATGTGCACTTTGCCTTTCACACAAGAAATGGTCAAAAGTGACCCCGAATTGTTGATTGTGTTGGTCTTCAAACACGTGTGACACACAGTGAGCATAATGAATGAATGAATGAATGAATGAATGAATAAACATGCTCTCAAGTTTTTGTACGGACTAGGCTGGCATTTTGTCCAATATATACAACCTAGCTCAGTGTTGTAATTCTGTGTATTTGACTAATCGTGATTTAGCGGGGAAGGCGACATTTGAACACCCATTTACCTGGACTTTTTAATACTTTTCAATAAAAAGACTGCTACTATAATAATAATAATAATAATAATAATAATAATAATAATAATAATAATATGCCTGGATGAAATCATTGATGTTAACTTCGACTCGGTGAGTTCAGTGGTCATAAACACAGCACTGGCATTGAGAAAAGTAGCATTTGTATTTACTGGTATTTGTTAAATTTAAGGACAGGCGACATAGATAAAATGATGGTGGAAAATTCACAATCAAAAATGAAAGAAAATAACATTCAGAAGAACGGAATGGTAACATGCAATAGGTATTGGAAACAGCATTACGTTTTACCCCGATATCATTGCTTGTTTTTTTAAATTAAACTAATGACTTCCTTGAAATCACATTGATAAAGTAGCGACAAGAACAGTAGGCCTACTACATAGATTAATATAGCAGTGGGAAGTAATAGGCTACAACTGTAATAAAATATAAATTAGTAATAATATTAATACTAATAATAATAAAAAATAACAATAATAATAATAATAATAGTAGCCTAGTTGTTTGTCGATGAATGATAACTTCCTTATATGTTCGGTGTGGTGGGTGCATTGACGCACATGCTATGCAAATTCACAGACTTTTCGACTAATACTACCATCAACATCGCATTTATTCCAATGTTCTCTCTGTTAATTTATGCGTAGTCAACGACGTCACTTGTGTGTCTGCTGCAGACAAAGTAAGTCTGGAATTGGCTGTTTGGAAATAAGAAAGGCAAGAAAGAAGGGCAACAGAAATGTCCATGGGAAGTACCAGTAACGCGACAATTTCCTTCTAAAGCCACTGAGATGACGTTTAAAATAATCTCTATCCTGATTCATTTGAATATTTGAGTGGACAGGTGGATCCCATTTTACACCACCGTGTCATGGTAAAAAGAGTCATCTGGTTTCCGCAGCAGAAAAGCTGTTGCAGGCCCGGCACTGATTGACGGACTATTAGCTTACCATAGGTCTAATGCAAATGGAGAAACCTATCGCACTAAGCTTCACGCATTTAAAATTAAAAGTTTGTTTTCTTTTTAAATAAATGTAGTAGTATTTGTTGTCATTATTTGTGTGTTAACGGGCCTCTACATTAGCCTATAACTATTCATTTTTAATGTTGCAAGTGATAGGTCCAAATAACTGTCTGCGTGTTTACTGACAGATAGTTTATTTTTATTTTATTTGGAAAAACATGCGTTAGTAAGGGGCCATAAGACAGACAATGCGAAGTCTTATCTATCTGCACACAGTAACACACTGCACAATGTCATCACGCAAGATGCAAAGACAATGTCACCACCGAATATCCTTTAGTTAACATGTGATCGGCAATTTATGTTATGCGTCGAGACTTGCTTTGGAACACTGCAGCGACCAAAACACCTTTCAAATAACATAGTAGAAATCGAGATTTAAGATTACCTATGACTGATCCATAATTTCGTTACAAATAAGACATTAAATGATCCCTGACAATCTTAAACGCAGATTATCTCTAGACTGAAACCATAATTTCACTTAGGCTATATACAACATTACTTATATATAAAAAAGTTACTTTTACTAATATAAAATATTTTCTCAGCCACTTTAGGTGTGGTTAATATAAGTCATAGTCCATTGTGTTAGTTTGCTTCCATACTCACGGTCAGAGACAAACTTCGTTCTTTGCTATTTCGAATCCCTTAGCTGTGTCAAAGCTCTTCTCGATTTAGGCTGTTTATCTGGTGAGCGGGATGTTTGGATATGCATCGTGTTGGTTTTACGTCGTTGTAAGAACTCTACTGCAGTTTTTTTATGAACGACACGTTTATGAACAATCAAATGGTCCTCGTAAAAATTTATTGAAGGACATAAAAACATGCACGGTCACTTGCCGAATATAGCCGCTGTAGTGGGCAAGTTTTCAAGCGTCTTACGATTCCCACCCCTCCGGTTTTTAAAACTCCATTTTACGAGCGAGATCCCACTTATGTTTATTTGCATAACCCACGAGTCTAGTGGGGTCTTTTTTCGGCGCGTAGAAAATGTCACAACATCCATTTGATTTTGCAATTACAATTGTTAATCTGAGTCTAAACAAAAGCGAAGTCACATTTAAAAAAATGCACTGTTAACCAGACCCAGGAAAAATTTATATTTCCTCAATGTGTAGTTTATAATATTATATTACACAGCCAAAGATGAGCATTAGCCAGACAGAGCAAGCTGATTTAGCTTGGACAGAGATTAATTACATCAACAAATAGTACCTTACACGGGGCTGACAACGTACCTCGTTCTGCGAAATGACGATACAGAGTTCTTAATGTTAGCATTAACAAAACATAGAAAGACATGTATTTCCCTTTATATTACGACCAGCTCAGTCATATAAAAGAAAAAAAAACATTGAGAAAACCGTTCTGAAATCCATTGAAGAGCATTGCTATCACAGGAAGACTCGCGCATTGATCCGCTGTGTAATTTTTTTGGGGGTAAATAATCACGTGTCACAGACGCAGCCAATAGCATCTAGAGAAGCTTGGAGAAATAATTACCTGGCTTGATTGTTCTATGGGCAGATAAAAAAGTACACATACACCCCATATAATAATCAGATGCATGTAAAAGAGAGGGGAACTTCGTCATGTCGACCACTGGTCCCATAAGTAATTATTATGTGGATTCCTTGATAAACCATGAAAGCGAGGAGGTTCTGGCGACACGATTCTCGAGTCCCGGATCGCTTCCTCCAGGATCTCGTTCGACGCCCCTTTTACCGGACTGTCCTGATTTTCCCAGCTGCAGCTTCGCACCGAAACCTCCCGTCTTCACCAACTCCTGGGGCCCAGTGCACTCTCAGCCTTCTGTGGTCTACCATCCGTACACTCACCAGCCTCATTTAGGAACGGACTCCAGGTATGTGCGCTCCTGGTTGGAGCCTATCTCCGCCGCTGTGCCCTTCCCCGGCTACCCGACAAACAGCAGACACTACGGGCTGAAACCCGACGCCTTCCCGGAGCGCCGAGTCGGTGATTGCCTGGGCTCCAACGGGCGCAGCTATACGGATTATCTCTACGGCTCCTCCGCAGACATCCGAGACAAGACCCAACAGAACATCCCCTCTCCGGAGTCTGAGGTTTTGGCTTCCGGAAAGCACAAAGACGACAAACCAGAACTAGACCCGAGTAAGTTGAAGTCATTCTTGTTTCCAATCGGTTATTGGAGCGCTTTGGGTGATGTTCTGTTTACTGCACACACTTGCTTGGTGGTTGGCCGCTGTCTTCCATAAAACGACACGATCGTTTAGTTCTTTTATTTTGTACGACTACGCGAGACCCCAGCCAGGGGGACAGCTATCATTATTGAACAAGACAAACGCCAATCTTATGGGGCTGTAAAATGGGAAGTCGGTTATAAAAAGTGGCTACTTGTAAAACAAGCTTTTTAATGGCCAGGTGGAGAAATTGGACTTGTAGCACAAAAGGTTCTCTCTCTGTCATGCTTTTGAGTCATCTTCAGTGAGAATTGTTTTAAAATATGTAGGCCTAGGATATTTAATATTGTCATTATTATTATGAATCATAATAATAATAATACCAATACTACTAATAATAATATTAATAATAGTAGTAGTAGTAGTAGTAGTAGTAGTAGTAGTAGTAGTAGTATTGTATAGAATAATATGCAGATCCATTTCAATTGGGCAATATCAAACTTGTCAAGGTGTTAATCCCTACATCTCCAGTCAGCTAGTCTGGTTGTTTTTTTACTGCTGAAATAAATAACACAGGTCTGCAACTATAAATAACACACACGTCTTCTGCTGCATCGCCAGAGATTCTCTTTATGTCGTTAATAATAATAATAATAATAATAATAATAATAATAATAATAATAATAATAATAATAAAAAAATTTAAAAAAGTAACACAAAGCAAGGATAATACAATGAAGCTAAATCAACATCCACAAACGTGTATATGCTTTTATGGTATTGAATGAGATTTTTCAACATACATTGATTGGATAAATACAGACAAAAGTACAGGGAACAACTTGTGGAATGTCAAAAAATATGGGCTACTCGAGGACTTTGACAGCAGACTTGCAAAGGCTTGAAACCAAAGGCGTTTATGCTCGTTTATGGGCCTATAAAGCGAATAGGGGCATTCACAATTTTACGATGCTATTCCTCTTAAGTACTGCACGGCCTTAGAAGGACAACGGCAGGAAAGGAAGCACTTCATGACAATTACATGCACATAACACACATAACACACATTATACCATATATATATATATATATATATATATATATATATATATATATATATATATATATATATATATATGCACACGACCTCTTCACACATCTGTATGGCATTTCATATCACGCAGTCATACAAAAATCATGCATTTATTACGACTGCCTTAGCAGGTTGAATGATTGAGTTAAACTTCCGTCCAGTTAGCATTGTTTGTCTGTCGGTTTGCAGATAACCCGGTGGCGAACTGGATCCACGCGCGCTCCACCAGGAAGAAGCGGTGTCCGTACACCAAATACCAGACACTCGAACTGGAAAAGGAGTTTCTGTTTAACATGTACCTGACCAGGGATCGACGGTACGAGGTTGCCCGGGTTCTAAATCTAACGGAGCGGCAGGTTAAAATCTGGTTCCAGAACAGGCGGATGAAGATGAAGAAAATGAATAAAGAAAAGACTGACAGAAAAGAACAGTAACGCGCTAAAGAGCTGAATTCACTACAAGGACAGAAAAAACCGCAACAGTGAACGCCCTCCAGTCCCTAAGAACCGCAACCATGAACAAAGATTGCAAGAAGCTATCTGTTTTCCCTTTTCACGTCTTTACACGTTGTTTTTTCCCTGTTGTATCATACTTTATTTCATCCAACATTCAGTAAGAGATATGGTAAAATGACATTATGTAGCTACTTTAACATTTTTTTCTAGCTGAGGTGGTGGAAAAATTACTTAACAGATGGGAAAACTGTTCTGAAGTATGAGCAAGAAAGTACTTGAAATTTTATTTTGTTATTCTTTTATTTCATAATTTATGACGTTTATGTACGTACCTATATTTTGTGCTGTTTCTCATGCCAGTGTACACGTTGCATATTTTATATAGAAAAGGGACAGCCACAACATCTGTAGTTATCAAGTCAGGAACGTTTGTCTGTGCGTCTTCGTGGTACTGTAGTTTATCGTGTACCTGTTCGTGTATTTTTACTTTATTTCGATTAGCCTGTGAAGTTATGTTCTAATGTAGGGTGTCATATATTTAAATATACCCATTATCATCATTGTTTTCAAGAGTTTCGTGTTCTTCTTTGAATACAAGTGATACTTTGTTGGCGTACACACAAATGCACAATTATGAGAAGGCTCAGTCGTAATGCGTAAGAAATTTGCGCGGCTGCCACAGATGCAAACCTTGGTCTGGGCCGACATTTGGTTTAAGAAGTACTTGTCTTAAACATACTAATCGAAGCTCTTCATGTTGAACCGTAAAAAAATTAAAGCAATAGGCTATGTTCAAAACTAGATACTGTCGTATAAACTGTAATGAAAGCTACAGTAAAAATTTCACTGTTAATTGAACTGTAACTCATGCTTATATGAGACCGACAGGGATGAAGCTAAGCATACACACGTAAATATATATATATATATATATATATATATATATATATATATATATGGAGCAGATCGGTTATTGAAAACATCTGTAATTATTCTGCTCCTTCTTAATGAGAATTTCCTGAACTGTGCAAGGCCTCGTTCCTGTTCGTACACAGGCCTAGTCTAGTCCCATAGCCTGCTGCACGCGCATTGAATAGAGCGCATATACGAACATTGCAAAACATCCCGCATTGTTCACTCCTATTCGGCCGGATTACATTGCAGCTATGCACTGTATTATTAATCTCGCGGTAGCTACTGTTTTTCTACTCGGTTGCTAAACGCAGAATAGTTTTTTGAGAAGACATTTGATTGTTATTGCATGCTAAATGAACAACATCAAAAGACGAAATGCAAAAATTGATACGGTGCATTTATGGCATCACGCCTACTTGTGTTACATTCATATATTTTTGACACTTGCTAGAGTCATATATATAAAAAACGAAGTCTGTTTATGTTTACCTGTTTGTCAAATAAAATGGCCAGTGTTAATTAAACTCTACAAGACTACATATGAGTCCAATAGGGACCATATGTACTCTATAAGAGTTGATTTGACTACATTTTACTGGTGCCTGGTCACTGTTTTAATCAGCTATGACTTAACCAATTGGCCTTATTTGTTTCCCCCTCCCTGGTTTAAAAAGGGGACTCAACTCAACGTTGATCAATTCATTATTCTACCTCGTAGGTTTTGCATTAGCATTTTAGTTGATTACCACTTCCTGTAGAATTGGCAGCGAAATATGGTAATATGGTAAGATGAAAACTGAAATATGGAAGTAGTTCTGCTATTTCCCTAGTATCATCATCGTCCACTAGTTCCTGTGAACCAGAATTTTTTAATCTGACCAGAGGACTTGCATTTACAACAACCTATACGGCGACTGGGCAACACTGACAACAAATATAATGCAATTAAGTTAACGAATATTGTCTAAATGTTGAGCCTAAAAGCGTCTTTGGATGCTCGAAATAAATCTTATGAATAATAATAGTAACACTAATAAACATTTATTGATTTAATTGATATTGGTCATGTATTTTCCTGAGGTAAAATGATGACACTCTCTCGTTACAAAAATACTTGAATGGTAGGCTACTTAAAAAATATTAGCGGTAGCCAGGATACAGAATTGCGATTTGATTATTGTTAACATTTCTTACATAGGCAATGTAACATTTTCCAAACATCACATAGACTACTAATTTCTAAATGCATTACATTTCTGACAGATATCACGCTATGTACTATATTTCATTAGCATAATTATACTATATAATTTCGCTTTAAAACGCCAACTATGCCAGAATTTAATGTTAATTTACAACTAACTGTTCGAGTGAAATTGTATGCATTTATGCGGTGTGCGGTTCAGTATAAAGGAAACCAGAGGAGTTTCAGGGGAACGTATCGATATACGACATATAGATGTAAATTGTATTTATGACCGGGACAATATATCATATTATATCTGTTGTATTATATTTCCATGTCTGGCACATTCGAGAACAGCACGAGCCCTCGTCGCTCGTTTTATTAATATTATTATTATTATTATTATTATTATTATTATTATTATTATTATTATGCAGCAATAACAGTGGTAGTGATTTTTATTAGTTTTTGCTTAATTCTGCCAGCATGACTTTGTCTTTTCTACTTGTGCTAGTTTGCTTCCAGTACGGTATGTGCAGTAATCTCCCATGTCTGGCATTTGTTTCATTGGGGCAGGGTGAAATTGCATTTTTTTGTGGTGGCAAACAATACGGGCAGGATGTAGAAGTTTTAAAGCCCAATCCAGGGCGACATTTCCGCAGCGCTGGGCAAAAATGCAGGTTTTACAGCCCTGTTTGAGCGGTCGGTGTTTGCCTCAAATGTGAACAAACAAAGCAAACCTGGAGAACTGGCTAGACGTCTGGGCTAAATTGCTTTATGGTTTTAATGGACGGCGATGGTGGACTATTTCAAAGAGACCTTATTGTGCTTATTTTGTCTGTCTATCCCACCACACATCTCATGCGTTTGCCTCACAAAATCCGATTTCAAGCCGAAAGGGGTAGTGCCGTTAAAGACACAATAACTCAATACTTGAAAGGCCGCTCACCCGTTTCACGCGCAGAAAAGTCAGAAAAGTAAATTCAACAAACCAAAATACATAAATGTCTGCGTTTAGTTCAGGGGTTGTTTTTGGAATTATAATTGACATGTAAAGGCCTATAGAAAAAACCTGGAGCACGATAAAGATTTGGAAGGAGATTATCAAAGGAGAACTGTTTTAAGGGCATCATGATGTCGCTCTACAACAAGGTTTGTGTCACTCTGGTGGGTTACCCAGTCTGAATGCATTTTGGAAGTGCTGTAGTTACTGCATATTTCCTCTGCGTAAACACAGTTCAATTTTAGTGTGTATTTACACAAGTCAAATAGTTCATATGACCACTAGATGTCGCTGTTGACTCATACTTGGCGCTGTCTCGAGTTTGCATGTTGTTTTATATTGGAATGCTTGGCGAGGGAATTACTGATATTGCCGCCATTACATGGCTAATATAGCTTATTTTATTGATATTGGATTAAGATACAACCTTGATGTGTCGTTGTGCAAAAGTATTTTCCAATTAACATGAATGTAGTGCAATAATACAAAAATGCATGTTGTTCCTTCATCTTGTTTTGACACATACCCGAGGAAAAAAAAACACATATAATAATTTGCTTGGGGTAGTCGTAAATGCATTTGGAGGAGGACAAGATCTATGTTAAATATAAAATTGTCTTTCCGATTTTCAGAAACCAAATTAACACAGGTGCCCCCAAACTCAAAAATGAAAGAATTATACATGTAACAATGACGAAATCAAAGACGTATCGCCTAAGTTCACAAAATTACATATGTCTGGTTTCTCAACTTTGTTTTGAAATGAAGCTTCTCGAGCTAACTATATGAGAGCTTTTTTTAAAAACAGATATTGTAGCCAACAAATGATTAGCAAAACATTCTACTAATATATTAAGCAACTAGCATGTATTCGAACCATGTATTTAAAACCGTATTTTTATTTTTTACATTTTAAAGTTTGAATGCTTTGAGAGATTTCGAACTGAAATCTCAACATAGATCCCACCAAATAACAATGAATATTGTAGCCATTGTATCCCTGAAACAATCAGTCCAGCGTAAGCTATATCAGCAACGTGGTCTCACGCGGACAATATAGACTATTTCAAACCTCCTAAAATAATGATGTGTAAAACGTAAGAAATGTTTAACAATGTAAAAAAATAGGGTGGAATGACAGGGTGGAAAAAATATATTTTTGATCGTAACAAAGAATCAACATTTGATCGTATAACAATGTCCCAATAAAGACAAAGCAATATATAATACAAATATTTGTATTTATTGATTAAAATGACAATACAAGAAATATACATTTTGGCACAAATTTAAGAAACCTAAAAAAATACAAATGATAGTAAGATCAACAATAATACACTTTATTTACTACTACTACTACTACTAGCCTACTGCTACTACTACTACTACTACTAATAATAATAATAATAATAATAACAACAGCAACACCAGTTGTAATTCACGGGCCACAACATCAGAAATATAATAGAACAACTCATTCTTCCCAATTTCTACTGATGAGTAACTTGCATATTGTTTGAGTACTGTGCCAGAATCCTTTCATGAAGTCTATAAATTTTCTGTTTAAAGCTTCTCGTCATATTTTATGACGATGTGTAAAAATCGTCAGTAACACTACAAAACCCACATGAGTCTACTGGCCAAGCGACTGAGCGGTTAAAGAAAGTATTTGAACGTTAATGTTTTCAAATAACGAGGGGTGTAATATACATCTTTATTAACTCCACACTGCTACTCTAGCAGGCAGGTTAAACTGTACGCTTGCGGCCAGCGCCATGGGAGGAAAAATCTGGATTAAATATTTAAATGATTTAAATTCAAAATTATACATACATTTAACTTTCAATGTTTAAAGACATTTGGTCCTGTCAAGCCGTTAACTTTGAGAAATACACAACCGCACACACAAGTGTGTGTGTGTGTGTGTGTGTGTGTGTGTGTGTGTGTGTGTGTGTGTGTGTGTGTGTGTGTGTGTGTGTGTGTGTGTGTGTGTGTGTGTGTGTGTGAGAGAGAGAGAGAGAGAGAGAGAGAGAGAGAGAGAGAGAGAGAGAGAGAGAGAGAGAGCGAAAGAGAGAGAGAGAGAGAGAGAGAGAGAGAGAGAGAGAGAGAGAGAGAGAGAGCACTTAAATATCTTCTATTTTCCTTCCCCACAGTCTGGCAGACATCTTTTAGATTCATATAAATGCACTTTTCGTATTAAACTAGCCAGCCTGGCGTAGTTGTGTTTCTTTAGATGGACGCCTGAGAACGCTTGCGGAAAGAGTGGTGGTGGGGGGGGGGGTGGAGATAGGAGGAGGAGGGGGGCTCAATGTAGTGGGGGGTGGTTGGGTGGGAAGCAGAAAAAAACAGTGCGCTTGTGACAGTGCCGGCGGAGCTAGCCAGCTTTAACCGTAACACGCATCCACCATACACGCCATGAGCCGGATTTGAGACTGCAAACAGGGAAAAGAGGGGAGATAGAAAGAGAGAGAGACTTGTACAGGAGAAAGAGAGAGCGGAAAGAGAGCTTGAGATTATTCAAGGGGGCAGCATTTTCACCCTGTGGTTCCGGTTAGTGTGTCGGTGGTGTGATATTTGGAGGAGAACTTAGACAACAGCACAATTTACAACAGGAAACACATCCAAACAACTACTTCGTGTTTTAATGCAAACAAAACATGAGTTCCTACTTTGTTAATCCCCTATTTTCCAAGTACAAAGGCGGCGAAACGTTGGAACCAACTTACTACGACTGCAGGTTTCCTCAGAGCGTTACCCGTAGCCACGCGCTGGTGTATGGACCCGGAGCGGCAGCACCGGGATTTCAACATCCGTCCCACCACGTTCAGGACTTTTTCCACCACGGGACATCTGGAATCTCCAACCCCGGATACCAACAAAACCCCTGCGCCTTGGCTTGCCATGGAGACGCCACGAAATTTTATGGATACGAAGCCCTTCCGAGGCAATCTCTTTATGGTACCCAGCAAGAGGGGAGTTTAGCGCAGTACCCAGACTGTAAATCGTCCACTGGCACTAACCTCGGAGAAGGACAAGGCCACTTAAATCAAAACTCGCCTCCCAGTCTCATGTTTCCTTGGATGAGACCTCACGGTTAGAATTCTTTTGTGTTCTTGTGTGCTCCTATTCATTTGTGTTTTGTGTGTGTTAGTGCGCGTGTGAAATAAAGAGGGGGTGAGAAAGAAAAGGAGCGAGGGAGAGGGGAGAGGGAGGACAGTGTTGAGGTGCGTTCGACGAGGAGCTTCCCTTCGATAAAGCTTTTTTTAATCGACGTTTTCCTGGTTTTTAATGGTTGTCGCGTGCTAAAATTGGGAATTCGAACTCTGAATTATGTCATCCACCCTTTCCCCCAATATATTTTTAAAAATATGTTTGTGACTATAGGCTTTGTTGTGATATGCATTTCAGTTGTCGCAGTATATGTTCTTCCCTCTTACCAGAAGATAATATTGGTGTCATATTTTAATTTGTTAGTTGGTACATAACATTAGTCGACAAGACCGTGCTGCTCGTCACTTTGGTGCCATTGGTTCTGTGTGAAGCCACAGAATTATCCTGAAACGACAAAAGATACAGAAAGCAGGTGAGGTTTTAAAAAAAAAGTTGAGACATCCGCTATAGATGGCTTGCAAAGGGACAGTGAAGTAAGGTTTGCGTTTTCCATAGCTAGAAGCGGTTCACAAAATATGATTAAAAGTATAAGCCATTCCGACTTTCACATTTTGGCCTGTTTTTACTTGCATGGCCTCAGACCTCCTTATCGCGAAATCTAGAATTCAGAACTCAATACAACAAGGAATGCGCACGTTATATATATGAATATAATATTTGAATTAATTTTTTCTTTTCATTTTTGGTGAAGAAGCCTATTCGATCTAGCACACATGAATTATTTGCAACCTGAAAAGAAAAAACATTTTTTTTAAGTATAAATACTTCTGCAATTTTTGGGTAAGATTAATAGTAACGTACATTTAATTTTGCCTTCGTTATTGTATTTTTCTCTCCATTTTTTTCCAGCAATCCTGTGTATGTTGTTACCCGGTATAGAGTTTGGCTCATAACCATAGTAATCATGATTATATCAGCAGAAAGATAGTAACAGAAATAATGACATGGTGTGGATGTGTGTTCCCGCGTCCCTGAGATAATTAAACTGAGATTTTGTATATAGGCTACTTTTGCACTGATGAATGGATATTCTTAAAAGAAACGTTCAAATATTAATAAAATCCAGTGAAGGTCAATAAATGGAACTATCATTTGCCTCTGCTTTATATGCGAACTAAAAACAAACTTAGATAGTTTGCGTTTAGCCTCTGTCTCGTTTGATAAATTTAAAACCAACATTGAGTTTTGTGACACTTTTAGTAAGGCAGTAGCCGAAGTTTGCCATTTAGCGTTTGATGATCCAATAACATTTTGTTTTTTTAAACGTTATCGGGTATAGTTTAACCGCGCAGCACATAACTCTTATTTTTCTATCAGGTCTGCTTTGTGGCCAACAACCGATAATGTCAAAATATTAAAACCATGATATTAATTCGGTTGTATACCCAACCTTCTCAAAAATGTCATGGGAAAGACATGGACGAAGACAGACATATACGATCATTTAAAAGAAAGAAAGCGAAAAACTAGTTTCGCATGCATGGTCAGCAGGCTGTTGTTCATGTAAAGTTTAAAATCAAAGCTGTCCAAGGAACCATGTGCTCAACAGAATATGTATGCGAGTATTAGCCTACATGTTTAAGGGAATATTGCGTTGCTAAATATGTTTGCCTTAAAGTGCGATGAATTAATAAATATAAAATAAAATATAAATGTATCACGTATAATCACAACTAGTGAAATGATGCAAGAGGCCTCTGCGGGATTCCGAAAGCTACATTTTTTAAAGAATATGTAGGCCTACTCTTGTTATGTTTAGTATAATCTTTATACTGTGGAGATGTATTCTTGCCATTAATATGAATGACTCGTCTGATGATAAAAACATGAATACCTATTTCACTTTAAAGCCCCGGGCAGACGCAGCGGACGGCAGACCTACAGTCGCTACCAAACACTTGAACTGGAGAAGGAGTTTCTGTTCAACCCTTACCTTACACGCAAACGACGGATCGAGGTGTCCCACGCACTTGGCCTGACGGAGCGACAGGTAAAGATTTGGTTTCAGAACCGTCGAATGAAATGGAAAAAAGAGAATAACAAAGACAAGTTCCCGGGTCAGAGAGGAGAGGCCGAAGAGGAGGGCAACGAGGACGGTGAAGTGGAAGAGAAGGAAGAGAAGGAGACGGAAGCGACAGAGGAGACTAAAGAGTGATTTTACGGTGTTTTATGGTTATATGGCTTAGAAAGGAGAGTTACAGCGTATGAGCGATGAGTGATCGAGAGACATAGACTGAAAATCATAAACTTTATGACCACAGTTTATTGAGTCAACAAGTGAGAAAATCCCACAGACACAACCGTTAAAAGCACCCCTCTCTCCTCGCGCATCCTCGAGACGCGGGACAATCGATACAAGATGTCCTGTGGTACAGAAATAAACAGTCTTTTCGGTTGGACAAACGTAACCTAGCCTACACCATGTTCTGCTTTTGGAAATGCTTTTGTTTGTGGGGGTGGGGTGGGGGTGAAGAGGGCACATAAATATTGAGAATCTATAGCTCCATAGCTACTGTATTGCGGCTCTGGGGAGCTTTTAAAAAAGATAGCATGATTTTCAATGGGACTGTATACGTTTTCTAACTAGGTTTGTTTTGTACCCTATGACTTGTTGTAAGCATTAAACACAATCAAAACCCGAAGAGATCACATATTGAAACCCAACCTTTTCCATTCCGCAATTTAAAATCGCATAGTGTAAAGGGGACCCAACAAAGTGATATAGTAACATAATAGGCCTAAACATAATTTGACCAAGGCCCGCGTAAAATTGAAAGTATAGGCTAGACATTCAAACAGCACTTAAATATGAGATTTAACATAGAATGCATTAAATGAAAAACAACGTTTGACAATTGCTTGGCATAGGCTATATGACAACGCTGTGTAGGCCTACGCGCTGCACTCGAAGAAGAGTCATCGACCAGAAAGCGTCGTTTTCTGTAGATGCTGTTAATAATCATTACTTGTAATTGATCAAGGTATTATTTGTGGTGGGTGGGCAGTGGGAGGTCATTTTTAATATTTGGTAGATGCTCATATTAGGATTACCAGGGAACTGCAATCGCTTGAAAAACGATGCTACCTAAAACTGGGAAATTGCAATACATCGCTAGTTATTTTCTGTTTTCTTTAATAAGGTATTTCATAGTATCTGTTTTTACTTGTTCTATCGCATTTAAGTTGTATTATTTCCAAATCAAGTAGCCTATCTTATATTGAGTGAACTTTGTGGGTGGTTGGTAGACGTTGTGAGCTCAAAGCCAGCTACCAGTTCGCCCCGAACACTTCGTTAGTCGACAGAGCTTTGCCTATTTCGGTAGGGTGTTTGTATGGATATCCTAATTCTTGTGCTGCTTTGATTTTTTTTAAATAAGTTTGATTTATTCCCCAACAACTTAAACTGCCTATAGATAAACGCACATTTCTGTGTAGACCATCATACATACTACAATTCGAGTTATTTTTAAGACAGTAGATAAAGAGATTTATTTTATCGTGATGTTATAGCGTAGACTTTAAATTGCACTGAATATACTCTTTATGTACGTATTCGTATATCTTGCTGTTCACAATATGCTCGTTTTATTGTTGCTGTTTTTTTAAAGTGAGAATAACAGTTTTGTGTGACCACGCCATTGTTGTTGAGATAAAAGACGATAATAAAATTTGTCCTCTGTCTTGTCTTTTTTTCTTCGATTGAATTAGCTGACTGTGCATTTAGCGTGGTAGACCCTACTGTTTACTGCCAATGAGTTCACCATGACACCAGTGCGAAAATGCATTGCAAACTTAGAGTAGTCTACATTTTTCCATTCATTTAGACCTACGTCTTAGCAACAAAGCCAGCAATTGCTTATTAATAAACTGACCGTATCACATGTCCAGTAGTGAATCCAAAACTAGCGAGAGTATGAAGGGTTGATTAGCTATATAATTTAATATATAGTGGGCTAATGCCTGAAGCCTATAGCCTAAATATAATAACAGATAAAGAGACACACTGTAAAATTCAACTCTAACAGAGTTTATAGGAGTCCACTCTGGCCATAGTGGAATCTTCGTAGAATCGCTTACAGAGTTGATTTAACACTGAACATTTCTGTGCAGCATCATTAATGGATTTCTGATCAGAGAACGTCACATTCCAAGTTTCAGATGGCCTGGCTCCCTTGGCAGATAATGCGGGACAGAGATGTAGTAGCCAGTAGTCATACTCAAGACTACCTTGCCTATTTAGATCCATGGCAAATGTTCTCCATTTTCGGGAAGAAGTGTCGATTCGAGATCCCACTTTAATTAAACGATAGGTCTACAGGGTTTCACAGAATACAGCTGGTTTCTTTAACAGGGCTCGGTTTCCCGATAACTATCAATCTTATGGTTAAGTTCGATTTCTACGAGCGATTCTACGAAGACTATTTAATTTGTAACACGCGTTTCCCAAAACAGTTCTTAAAGCGTGAACGCACAACAGATGTGTAAAATCCGGGTTCAGAAAATAAAAGGTCCTCCCCAGTATTTAGTTCCAATCACCTGGTTTGCTAATTTGCATAATTTTTCAGCCAGGAAGTAGAACTAATGTGTGAAATCAGTTCATGGGTGGAAGAAGCACATAGCAGGACTTTTACTTTCTGACCCCTGGATTTTACATCTCTGTAAGCTAGGCCTACTTAACTTCGCTGTCTGTGGTGCTGCTGATACGGGGAAGAGGAGGAGGGGCGATAGATTGGGAGACGCAGACCCCAGAGATGCCCAATGGCTACATGACCGGTTATGCACGTCAACGTCTCATAGAAAATTTATTTTGAAATAAAATCTTTTCCCCACTGATTTTACTTGTCTCAATCTTATTTATTTGTGTAGGGCTATTTCAGGACTGGCTTTTATGGGTAATTTCCAAATATATAAAAATAAGTAGCCTAAATTTAAATTTAAAAAAATAAACGTAAATATTGTTGCATCTAACATCGCTTAAAAAAGTATGTGATTTATGGGCTTCTAAAACGCACTTAACTGTCTATGGCTAGTCGGGAGTAATCGTCATAAGATCATCGTAAATTAATATGCTTTAGGGAAATGCACCCTAAATTCAAGAAGCTTCGTAAGAAGGGGTTTACGATCGTCTTAGCCTTACGATGCTTTTGGGAAAAGCACCCCGGGCCAAATTATGTTGATGGGGAAATTCCTGAATTTCCATTTAGTATAAGCACTGAACGTAATCGTGTAACTTCTGCGTCAGGATATGAGATTTGGAATGTTCAACTAACACAAGGCATACCGCTATAATAGCCTAACACAGTGGTCACGTAATTGCCCTGGGGTGCGTTTCCCAAAAGCATCGTAAAGCTAAGACGATCATAAAACGCTTCTTACAAAACTTCTTCAACTTAGGGTGTGTTTCCCAAAAGCATCTTACGACGCTCTTAGAAACGTTCGTAGATGAACGATTACTCCCGACCATTCGTAGACGGTTAAGTGCGTTTTAGAAGGCCATATACTTCACATAATTAATTTGATTTTTTGTGTTAGTGTTCATTTCATTTTACGGTTACCATAACAACTGATCGGTTTTTTTTAAGTGATGCTAGATACAACAATATTTCAAAAGAAACTTTCTATGACGTTGACGTGCCTCGAAACCGGCCATGTAGCTATTGGGCATTTCTGGGCTTCGCATTTTCCACCTTCTGATAGTGCGCTGCACAACGCTTTGCACACGGTGAAGGCGTCTTCGTGGTTGGTTGTTGGTTACTCTTCCATACTTTTCGCCTTTATTAGAACGGAGGCCTTATTGTTAATTGGCTGACAAAAAGTGACAACAGCTGCATCAAATTTCACATAAATTCCTTTAACCGTATCAGCAGCACCACAGACAGCGACGGTAAGTAGCTCTGAAGAGATGAGTGCGCGTTCACGCAAATGCGTGTTACAAATGAAAGAGCCTTCGTAGAATCGCTCGTAGAAATCGCACTTAACCCTAAGTTATCGGGAAACGCAGCCCTAGTAAACGGAGAAGTACCACTGAAAAAAAAAATTCACTTATGGCCAAAGACCCAGCTACAGACCACTGGTGACTCCCACAGACTCTTTTAAAGGGCCCAAGTTAGTCACGCGAAAGAAATGGGAAGAAAGTGTTGTGCACAGAACTATCACTATGTAGGATAAACTCCTTTAGCACTTTACGTTAAACTCTTTTTTTTGTATTAATCATGTTCTTTAAAAGCTATTCGGAGAGCACAGCAGAGGCGATTCTGATGGCTAAAATACAGGAATAATGTGGGAAAAACATCATGCAATTACATGAATCATGCATCATGCATGGTAGCCTACATGAATTGGGCAGAAGCGCAACAGCACAGTGCGGGGAACTGCAACTTGTGACAAGGCTGGTAGGGGTGAGTCCTTGAGTCAGCACTGGTGTTTTGCCAACGGATGAGGTGCTTATTCGAATACCTACAGTAAATATCCAGCTGTATAGATAGGGTCCTTGTAAACAAAATTTAGGGTATGTGGGTCGCCCTGGATAAGGCTGTCTTCGAAGCATAGCGGAGATAGTGTTTCGCCACTTCAGAAGGAGCACGCTGAATTTAAGACGACCAGCCAGCCATTTACTGCTCCTGGAACTGACAGCTCAATGAGCTGAGTGGTTACAATCAACGACCCACGGGTGTTAATGCGAATAGTGTGGTTCGCGTACCGCCCAGTTTCGTCCTTTAAACGTCTTTAATCTTTTGGTAGATATAGCACTGACCTTTTATTTCAGCAGAGACACATTCCAAAACGAACCACGGCTGATTATCCACACACCTTATGTAATCAATTTGTGAGATTCAATTTCTCCAAGGATAGCTACATGCTTTTTCAGACTTTTTAAATAGACATATTTCATGTTATCTTGTTGATCACATGTGAAACCTCTACTATCTCTCTCTGATTGGTTCCCCCCTCCCAATAATTCTGCGGTTTACAGCAAGCCACTTTTCTGAACCGTTGTCCAACTCGTTTGGGGGGAAAAAACACACTTGAGGCTTCTATTTTGTGTAAAGCAGGTGTTTGAAATGTGGGAAAGCTCCCAGGTGCAGCCTATTTGCAATGTTCATTAATGTAGATGTTTCAGTGGTTGGTATAGCACTTATTTATTTGAAAGCACTTTCCCTTAAGAATATCTGGCTGTTTTTTATTGAACCCAATTGCATAAGTTCCTCTCTGACTCCTTACTGAAATTCCTCCACCAAAAATGCTTACATGTTTGACTAGACTATCATTTTAGTGGCGCAAGGGAGAAAGGGCCATACTAATGTGTGGAAATAGCCTCCCAATATGCCTCACTAAGCCTTACTTTTGCATGACTGACTCAGGCGTCGTTAATCACTGGGACCACATCTGAGTCAGTTCTTGGTTCATTCTGCCTTCGTTCTTGGTTGGAAAAAATAGTTCCGGTTGCTGTTCTAAACAGCACATTCGCTGCCTGATTTTTACGTATATTCATGAGTAAGAAGAAGCCTCTGGTTTTCTAATGATTGGTTGTTATGATGATCTTCTGGAAATATAGGTTGATTACTATTGAGTTTCAGAGAGGAAACACGCAATGTTTTTTTTTTCCGGTAATGAATATGCATAACCACCCAGAGCACGTAAAGCTCAATAATCCAGAGACCTTAACTTTTGGTCGAATATCTCTGAAATATAGTCCATGGATAAATTATATTTTTGCAACACAAATATTATTATTATTGTTATTAATGATACTACTACTACTACTACTACTACTACTACTACTACTAATAATAATAATAATAATAATAATAATAATAATAATAAATTGAGAAAAAGCACACCTCTAATAAAAAAACAGGAAACTATATCAAGGCTAAACGCTAAAGTGAGAGACATGAAAAATTGTCATTCAATAAAAAAAGTCCAATTACATGAAAGAAATTTAGATTTACAAAAAGTAAGATAGTTCAAAAGCTTCTTTATAAAGGAATGCATTAAGCAGAGACATAGACATGTCTCGCATAAACGAGAAAGTACAGGGAAAGTCATGGTGGTTGTTCCACCGCAGATGTGACAAGAATGAAAAAAACAGTGAAACTGTCAAAAGAGAAGAAATCCCAGTAACAGTAACTAATAACAGTATTAGAAGCAAGAAGATGTATTCAAACTAAGATAGTCTGTGAGGAGAAAGATACTCTAGAATATAACTCAATGCACTTTCCCCACGCTTTTTCATGATACTGGGATTTTGTTTATGATATATTTTATTCTGGTTGGCCAAGATTCATTGGGACATACCCATTGACATACTGGAATGTGTGTATTGTAGCTTTCTAATACCATTCACACAACCAGGATGACTTGTAAAGGCATATAGCAAAATATTCAGTGTTAATTCAACTATAACAGTCTATATGAGTCTAAGAAAGAGCAAATATATTCTATGAGAGAAAAATGTGTTTCTTCAGTGTTGATTTATCACTGAACATTTGTGTGTGTGCGTTTTTAGATTTGTTTAGAATAGCTGAAATATATAAGCTTTGATAAAACTGCGAACTTTGAGCTTTAGGCTAAAACGTTAGGCTAATATTATTATATTATTGAGCAAATGATCCAATGTGTATTTTATTCCAGTATCGAGATAAATTAAATTATACAGTCAATATTCTGTTTCAACATTTTATTGTGGGAAGCAGCAATACAGCTGTACAGACAGCTCTTCAGTTTCGTTAAGTACGATACGATGTTGTATATGTAAAATTAACATTACAGATTGAGTATGTCGGTAAATGCATTTAGAAATAAGACATTATAATTTATAACACGTTCAACTTGGTGTTGACGGCCAGACGGGCCACGCTCCATGCAGCTGCAGAACAGATTTTTTTTTAAATCTTTGTGACGTCATCGCTGTGGCGTCTTTATTCCAAGCAAAGGATCTTCGTCGTGCAAGTGACAACTAATCGGTCGGTGTTACTTTTGAAATATTTCAAGTGATTGTGCTGATCTTCTTTTTAAAAACGTTAGTTTTGTGTTATTTTAAAAATATTTTTGTCTGCGTGCTATTTTATATTTAGAGATATATATAGCCTATCTTCAATAAACTGATACACAACGTTCAAACCTTAGGCCTATATATTTTAAAGTCCTCAAAAGCTGGTTCTTTAAACTATGGAATGAAAACTTGTCAAATGTGTAAATGTCATACATATCTGATCACAATGGGGTAGTAGTAGCCTAGCGCAAGCTTACAACAACAACAACAACTACTACTACTACTACTACTAATAATAATAATAATAATAATAATAATAATAATATGTTGTTATTATTGTCATCATCATCATCATCATCATCATCACCATCACAGCAAAACATTATTTTACAGGGCGTTTCAATTCAATTCAATGTACTGCCTGTTCATTTGTTTGCAAAATTTCGATGCATATTTATTGTAAATAAATTACAAACAACACAATGATTCGTACTTAGCTAGCTACTGCATCGAGATTGATACGCAGTGGAAACACGTAGGCTACAATTGTACAGGATACAAATTAATTTGACGGATAGGCCTAGATAATTTTTTAATCTCACAATAATTAAACTTTTATATCCAATACATCTCAAATACGCTCTTAATATGGCGCTTATTTGACCTAATCGGTACGATTTCAAGTGTTGCGGTAATCATTAAGAACAAGATATTTAT
>CM056386.1:36965706-37049662 GCA_029718625.1 Synaphobranchus kaupii
CCATCAGGCAGTTGGTGATCCGTACTTGCTGACCGTGTGATCTACAAAACAGACAGATACTGTGTGATTTGTTCAATGCCAAAGGATTCCTCAGAAGCGGTTAAAGAGAGAACACCTGAAAGAGATGCAAAAGAATGAGAATGAGCAAAAATGAAGATATTATTTATATATATATATATATATATATATATATATATATATATATATATAGGCTATAGTAGGTCAATACGTATTACCACTCCCAATAATAATAAAAATACTAATACTACTACTACTAATAATAATAATAATAATAATAATAATACTAGCTATTTATTATTAAGAATTATGAGCATGTCAACGAAATGTTAGAAGTGTTAGAAGTCGACGTAAATAAAAATAATGTGTAATTAAATGGAGCTTGCTAAGAGTTACTCATTTGATACAGAGACCTTCAGAAAAGTAAGTTCCTATGTGCGTCTGCCGTCTGCAATGTCCATCTTGGATATCTTACACATTATAAAGTACAATGTCCATAAAATATATCTAAGATAATAATCTAAGATAATAATCTAAGATAATAATAAGACTAATAAGAACAATAATGATAAATCCGATTAAAGTGGTGTTTCGTACATCGTACAACATCGACAAACATCTAATTTTAAATATTTATACATTTTTTAAAACCAGATGGGTTAAATTAAAATTAGATTCTCCTTTGCAGTGACGACGTGAGAAATCAGTTTTTTTTTTTAAAGGGATAGGTTGCAGAATTAATTATTTAATTAAAAAAAACAATCATCCCAAAATTGTTTTTCCACAAGTTGTGCCTTTCACATTTTAATTTGATTTAATTCGCATACACATTCATACGTATCTACATTTTATTACACGTTATAAAAGCAGAAATTACAGAAGGGTATATACTCCAAATAATATTTTTTCCCTGCCGAGGCATTCCGTGCTTATCCGCAAGAACTGTCGCCTATATAAGACTTCAGTTAACTGTGGGATTTGAGATAGAAAAAGAATAATCATTTATCATTTTAATCAAATTATAATTATAAAGCTATAGCTTACACGTAACTCGGCCTATTCATAACCTTAATTTATATCTTAAGTAATAGACCACTTTTGCTTGGAAGCGCTACAACACTTCAGTTTGTACTGTTTGTCAGAAATACCATGTCCCATCCATATTAAAATAAGTAGTGCAAAATAATGTAGTGTATGAAACAAGCTTGTCAGTGACGATTAGGCATAGGGAAAAGGCTGCAGTCTATAGGCTACCAAGAACGGCTTTAGAATTTGAACAGCAACGTTATATTTGCTATAGGCACACGCTTACGGTGCCATTTTAGGCAGAGAAAAATAGCCCTCCTTTTCTATATTAAGCTTCTTCACGCATGGACAAATAACTTCTGAAAAGCGCCATGATAATGTAATTTGAGTGCTACACAAGTAATTGATCGAATCGAAGAACAACTATATAAGTCACGAAACTTTATCCATGGAACGTGGGCATTAGAAATCCCTTATATTTTCCGAGAGAACCCCCCAGATAGGTTATGCTAGATAAGTCCCAGTCTTCAAGCCTTCCTGCAGGTAGAGACGTATGAAACCAAATGCAATTACGCAGCCGTATTTTTGGAGTCGTATTTTTTTCCTGTGTGCGACTCAGTATGTAGTAAGTGTGTGTGTGTGTGTGTGTGTGTGTGAGAGAGAGAGAGAGAGAGAGAGAGAGAGAGAGAGAGAGAGAGAGAGAGTGTGTGTGTGTGTGTGTGGGGGGGGGGGGGGGGGTAGTTGCTATCACTGTTGCATTAAAGACCAGGGACAGCAACTGAGGGTTCCATTAACTGCGTGCGGATAAAAGGTTTGATATCGCGTGGATGAATGGGTAGCGAAGGGAGTACATACAAGGAGGCAGGAGTAAGGGCCTCGAAGATGTATTACGAGTATTAACGAGTGGAGGAGTGAACCACAGGGCCTACACTTTAAAAGTGACCAGTTTTCGCTCCAGGAAGTATCTCTTTCAAATTATATGGGGCTTAAAATGCACAGGCCTATGACTGAATACAGGTCTCAGTGACAAGGTCTAGTAATTCCTCTGACTGTTCCGCCTTGTTTTTACTGTTTTACGCAAAACAAGATACCCAAGTAGCATTACGATTATTATTATTATTAGTAGTAGTAGTAGTAGTAGTAGTAGTAGTAGTAGTAGTGGTAGTGGTATTAGGGGAGACTGTTGTAACTAACACAAGTGCAGATGTTACATGCTAAATATATTCCTCACAACCCTGAACTGCCATATTAGCGCTGTACATGCGTGATATTATCCTCTTTCCACGTGGGCAATTTGAAAGATTTGTGGACCTTCACTCCGAAGATCAGAGAAAATCTGTTTTCGGCGTAAATTTTTTACTTTCTTACCCATAGCTCTGGTTTTGGATGCTTATGCTTGCATGAAATTTAGATAGTTATGATCCTTGATCTGTCCTCTAAAAATGACATCTTTCCTGACACGTCAGGATGCTAGCTTTTTGTTCTTCTCTTCAGAAATCATAAAACATTAAAGCATGCAAGGAGTACAATAGAAGAGGTGACGAGAAAAACGGAGGAAGCAAAACGAAAAATCCTCACAAAGGCAAGCATAAGAAAAAAATCCCTCTGAAGCAGAAAAGTCATAAAGATGAAGAGGATACACAGTGTCTCGTGCGTGAGGAACGGTACTCAGCCTCTAGGCCTGGGGAGAAATGGATCCAGTGCTCACTCTGCATGTTGACTGCATTGCGGGACGCAACGTTTATGTATGCCACCACTGTCACACACACAGACAAAATCATTAAATATATCACAAGCTTTCTAAAGCTAAACCACATTCAAATGTGTTTTATTCCAGTGTTTTTTAAAAATTATGTTAATAAATCTTTTACAGCCTGAAAATTAATGTAAGGATTGATACATTTGCAATGATAAAACACTATTTAACCAAAAGAAATCAAACAACCCTAGTAAATTTGTCGTGGAGGATACAGCAATGTTATTTTGATTAAGCTACTATCTAGTTCATAGCATTAAATGAGTGTTACAACTGTCCAATTGCACTGTTACAACTGTCCCTGACACAAGGACAGTTGTAACAAATGTATTCAGTGTCTTTACACACTAACTGTGGAATATATAAACTATTAACATAAGTTTTGACTCAAAATTAGTTGGCAGACAGATGTAAAAGCATATGTGGAAAAATCAGATGGGTTACCATGAATTGTTTTTGTGTGGTGATGCAAAAGGTTCTACAATTATAGGCTACTCGTTCTCCCCGAGTAGTAGTAGTAGCAGCAGTAGTAGAATTATTTTCATAATTATTCATTTTTAAATTATAACTAGTCATAGTGGACGCGCAATTATTTTCAAAAGATAACTCAATTTTTTTCTTTTTTTTTTAAGAAGGTATTTTCACGTGCTCGTTACTGCTCCTTTCCAACGCCACTAGCAGTCCTTGTGTCTTCACGGCAGAAATAAATTCCCTCCATCTCTAACAATTCGCCTGTGACCTCACAGAAAGTAAATCAACAGCATTTCTCTGCGAGTAGGCGCTGTCATGTTCCCTTTAGTTTTACAATACGTCAACGACCACAATACGGTTTGAGAAGAAGGTGTAGGGGAAAACATTAAAACGTATGATAGGCCTATAGATTATACTTTTTGTAAGCGATCATGCACAGAAAGGTAATATCTTAGAATTTGACAAATTAATTTATATGACTTCAGGTGACATGTTTACACCTCTGCATTGAAAAGTATGCCCCACACATAGACATATAGGCCTATAGAAAATTACTATATTCGTCCATGTGCTGTCGTAACCTGAAGAATATTTTTTTAAAGCTTAGGCTATAAAAATTTTCACTCACTCACAAAAAACGCTGTTTAATTTAATTTGAACAGTGTTCACTAAAGTCCCCGTTTCGAAAGGTCTACAGCACTGACGAAATTCTTTTCAGGACATTGCATTTCCCCCTGTCCTATTATTTCATTTCACTGCATGTTAGCTTCAGCTTTACACAGTTTGTTACTTCGCGGCTCTCCTCACATGGCCTACATTAAAGTCAATTGCTTATGTGCACTCTAGAAAACATTCGTCCTTTCAAGATCAAACATTTCTTACAGGGGGAGGAACTTAAAATTCCATCTTATATCCTATCCACAGTTTCCGCTGCCGATGGAAGGTTGCTTAATAGTAACAAAATGTAGTCTATGGCCGTTGCGCAGGTTCAAAATATTAATGAAAGTGTTTGTGATTTTAGCAGTCACCGTAAAAGTTGAAGGAAATCAGGTGCATATAAATAAAGTTGACTTTCGTTGCTAATTTCGGTTGCCCCACGCATTTTAAATGTTGTGATGCGGAACAAGTTGACAGTTGCTGGTATTTGTTGAGCCGTCGCGTCTGCTGTATTGATATGTAAACCCTTTCTGAAGGTGCCGAGAGAATGTAAATGCTGACGTTGTATTGATTGGCCATTCATAGTCGATTGCGAGACAAAGCCCATTTGGGAGCAATATTTAGTATACTTCACATTGAATATAATTTATTTGAGTAAAGAGACACTTCTGTTTTATTTTTTTTCCCCCCTAAAAATATAATACATTAAAACTTTAGCCTACATTGCTTTTCCTCCAAACATTCTATTATACGTTTGCATTCCTTTAAAAAATTAAAAAATAAATAAAAAAACCCTATTCAAAGCATGCTCTGAAATTCTTTGTACGTTCAGGATTTTTTTTCCTCAGAGATTGCACGTGCAGGAGTGTAATGGCTGGTAGGCTGGGAGCTGTCGCTTGTCTAGTTTTATGACTTTTATAGCCTGCACAGGCGTTTAGCGCATTCTTTTGCAGAACAACTGCCTTCACCCCCCTTTTTGTACTAGCACGGAGCGAATTAGGAGAAATACGGCCGTCCTCTATCGAACACATAATTACATCAGATGATAGAGAAATTCATCAGATAACGCATGTAGAAATTTCTGCCTTAAGTAATTAAATATAAAAAATGCAGCAAGTATTTATTTCTTCGTGTTTTGTGTATGCGCGCGTGCGTGTGTGTGTGGGAGAGAGAGCGAGGAGAGAGAATAACATAAGCATTTATGTATCTATACTTTAGTGCTATCAATCGCATAAAATGTATAGCCTAATATCAGAGTCCGTTATTTAAAATCGATTAATCATTTTTGGTATGCAATTAAACCACATACAACAATGGATGTAAAAATATTATCATGGTAGTTTCAAATCAAGTGAAAGCAGTCGATTTTATTAATACTATTAATTTATCTATACGCTACTTAATACTTAAGCTGTTCAAATCTGATTCCTGTTTCTTCTCCCATTGTTTCAAAACAGTGATCCATTAAGCACACACACGTGCGCACACACACACACACACACACACACACACACACACACACACACACACACACACACACACACACACACACACACACACACACATTGAACAAATACACTATAATGAAGCTCAAGCTTGACATATTGCCAGATTTTATACACAGCATTTATACACAATGTTTCAAAGACGTGAATAGGAACAGATTTTGACTTCCTACTTTGATTATCTCTCTCCCTCCCTCGCTGTCTCTCCCTCTAAAAAATATCTTTGAAAAAACTATTGGCTTGGTAAATATTGTTGTCAGGTTTACACTTTCCAGAATAATTTGACTGATATTCGTGCATTAGCCAAGTTCTATCTTCTTCTGACCGGGCAAGCCAGGACAACATTTGCAAAGCAATCTAAGGGTATTGGAAGCCTAAGAAATGCATGCATGTGCAAGCAAACATTACTGAGCAGGTAACTGTCTTTTCATGCCATGTCTCAGCGTATATGTATTCTGTCGAGTTCTGTTAATTGCTTTAATTTAAGGATTATATGAATTAAATTATTTGATAATTTATCCAAATGTTAGTCCCCATTGAGGTTACACTTCACTTTTTAGGCAGCGAACAAATTATTCGCATTATAGCTTCCAACATATTTCCGTGTGTTTTCTGAATGCATTGATACTTTTCTGCAACGGATTGGCGGAAAAAAACTACGGAAGGTTTTTTTTCATTTTCTCTTTATACTCCCTCCTTTGGATTGGAGGAAAACGGTCAGCTGACACTGTCATATTGTCCGTCTTGGAGCGAAGCCTGAGCTATAACATTCGAGTGGTGCGTCTTCACTGTAGCCTAGAAATAAATAATACAGAAATCATACAAAGCACGATAATTGAGAGAGAGAGAGAGAGAGAGAGAGAGAGAGAGAGCGAGAGAGAGAGAGAGGGAAGAAGAAAAATAAAGAGTGAACGAGATAGTGGTGGAGAGAAACAGGCAGAAAAACAGGAAAGAGGAAGAGGGAGATAAAAAGAGAAGGAGGAGAGAGCAGGAGAGAGGAAGAAGGAAGGTATGAATTCGTATTTCGCAAACCCGTCGCTCCCCTGCCATTTAGCTGGCGGTCAAGAAGTTTTGCCTAGCGTGCCCCTTAATTCGACCACTTATGACCCCGTCAGGCATTTCTCCTCGTACGGGGCTGCCGTAGCTCAAAACCGGATATATTCCTCTCCATTCTACTCGCCCCAAGACAACGTTGTATTTGGGTCTAGCCGGGGACCATACGAATATGGATCAAACGTTTTTTTCCCAGAGAAAGACGTACTCCCCAGCTGCAGGCAAACTAGCGTTGGACTTAATGGACAGAGCTCGCTGGCTCAGGACTACAGCTCGGATCAGGCCAGAACGGGACCGCACGAACAGAAGGGAAACATTCAGATATATCCTTGGATGCAGCGAATGAACTCACACAGTGGTAAGTATTACGACTACAAGAGATAAATTACGCAAATTGGCCTGTTTTACTATAGGGCCCAGAAACAGAGCAAGCTACATTTTATTACCCCATAAACCATTACTCTAGAAGCGTCTTGCCGGCTGTAAAACCCTTTTGAGGAAACCCCATTTGGTTCAGCATTGCTCACATTCTGTTGCCAAGAAATCTGAAGTCAAGACTTTTTTGGCGACAGAATAAAGTGTAAAACAAGAAAAATTACAAATAATCTGTGTGTGTGTAGGCCTCTATGTATGTATGTATATATATATTATATACAATATATACAATATGTGTGCTATTGTGCTATTAATATTATATGCCAGTTTCCCCTGATATATGATATGAGATATTAGAAATATGAATTATGTAACTTGATCTTGTATTGGTTTATATTCTTTAGAGTCGGATTAAGTATATTTGGAGATTGTATACATCAGTCCGTTAGGAGATATACTGTTGAATTAAATATATTGATCATATATCTAAAATATATCTAATTCGGTAGCTCGTACTTAGAATATGTGAGCATATATACATGACATATTCACACATGAACGCAGATGTAGGCTATTACTGTGTCAATTGACTGAATTTAAAAGAGCAAATAATAAATGCACGATGTTTTTATTAAAATTCTATATAAACCTTCGGGCATGTATAAATTAGATTTGCACAGTGGTTATGTACACATAGCTACGCATAATTTGCAATGAAGTGACTGTACAGTGTCGTGTTACAATAACTTTCTAAGAATATGAATAAGGTGTTTTTCTCTGTTTTTGTTCTTGTTTTTTGTGTAGGGTCTGATTTCGATGACAGCACAGTGTTTAAACTTATTTCCCATGCAGGAGTCGGGTACGGGTCAGACAGACGGAGAGGCCGTCAGATTTATTCCCGTTACCAAACGCTGGAACTGGAGAAGGAATTCCACTTCAATCGCTACTTGACCAGACGCAGACGTATTGAAATCGCTAACGCCCTCTGTCTCACAGAACGCCAAATCAAAATCTGGTTCCAAAACCGTCGCATGAAATGGAAAAAAGAAAGTAATTTAACTTCTTCTTTGACTGGGACTGAATCGGCAGGGGTGTCTCAGGATGCCGAGAAAGAAGGGAATGAAGAGGAGACAGACGAGGAGAAAAAGAAGGAGTGAAGGATCCAGTCCTTACTCATCCCTTAACTCTAACTGAACTACCTAACTCAACTATGAAATAACGACGACACATTTTACTGCATGAACACATGAACTTACACCCCCCATATAAAGATACAAAACACACAAACAAACAATCAAACAGACACACGCACACATAGATGGATTTGTCTCTCGCACTAACGCATGTACCAACACATTTGTACTCGCTGCGTTATATGCAATTCAGGTACAATGTGAAAATCATTGTTCTTTTATCGCTTTTTACTTTCGGTTCACAGTGTGAACAACTGCTGACTACTTTTGTTTCTCCTCTGTGTGCAAACTCATATGTGATGAGGTAAACAGGCCAAGAGCTTGTTCTATTATGTCTCCATTTTACGACAAACGCACTGTAGCTCCGTTAAGATTGTAAATAAATGGCACTTGTATCTGCCAATATGTCTGTCCGTTTGCCTGGACTCAATTGTGTGTAAAATACACACTCATGGCCATTCCAAGTGTGAAGGAAACCGCGATAAATTTGTTAGTGTGTATTTTTTGTATTATGTTTCCTTATATTGTTGTATAAAGGCTTGTAGCTAGTAGCAAATTTTGAAAAAGCTGTCACGGAGGATCCATACTACCTGAATTGTTTATATGTCTGTATATATCACATTTCCCGTGAGAGCTTTCGTGTGCACTCTCCCGCTTTAGGTGCTTATGTATACTAACAGCACTGTGTCCAAAATATATTGTAACGTAAATGAAAAAGGAACGAATGAAACGGAAGAAGGAAATAGGCTATACACGTCATTTTTCTGTACTGTATGAAAATTCAAGTCCAATCACTCCTGTTCAATATTTAATAAAAATATTTTTAAAAGTTCAGCCACCTGTATCACCTTTGTGTAGCCTACGCTGCTGACGACGGACAGCTCCCCATTTGTACAATTCTCTTATCTCTGTTAGGCCTACAATAATTGCATACAGCATATTCATAATAAAACATATATTTAAATTGCGAGGAAATACGGCATTCACACGTGGTTTGGAACTGGGTTAAATATATGGACATTGAACAGTACACAGACTGATAGATATTTTCGAAGTTATTATTTTGGGTGTTAGCCTATTTGGTATTATATCATTATCTTACATGGACATTTTTATTTCCACGGAATAAACGTAGCATGTTTAAGGCGTTTTAGGGTCGATGATTTATCGCTTTACGTTACTAAGCCTAAGTTGTTCTTTAAGGTTGAGTGCGAGCGTTGTAGCCTACATAATTAGTCACGTTTTTATGAACTATGGTCTTACATTCTTTTACCTAACGCAATGTCTTGCCCAATAATGTGAACAATTATGAGAAGTATTAATAATAGCAACAAGACACTAACACACTACTACTAATACTCATACAAATATTATCACTGTTGCTATTTTTATTGATAACAACAACAACAATAATAATAATAATAGCTATTTAATAGCGACAAGGATGGCAACTAGCTAGTAGTCCATCTTAGCTAGCAGCACCCAGCCCCCTCAATTGCGATTTTACGACGCTGTACTTTAGCAAGTGAAAAGTGCTCGCTATGATAACACACACACACACACACACACACACACACACACACACACACACACACACACACACACACACAAACACACACACACACACACACACACACACAATTTCGGACACCATGAATACTAGCTAATCGAATATTTATATACGTCTACACGGAACCCTAAATGCAAAGATTCATGTACTGCTAACCTCAATAAATGAACAATGAACAGACCATGTTCCATGTATATTTGTTCGCACTAAATACACTAAGCGACGAATAACTGCAGTAACTATTAGCCTATTACCACTATTATTGTTTCATTTAGTGAGTGCATCATAAGCTATGATCGTCGTTAGGGTTGTGTGTTGGGAAATGCAGCCTATAAATGAATAAGCAGGTTATAAGAGGTACCGCTACAGAACGCGTATCTTAGTGACCCATGGAAAATCCATGACTGATTGTAAACATTTGTAAAACACAACTATAGGTGTTTAAAGCAGATTAATTTATATGTTATTACGAGTACTGTTGGCTGTGGTATTGGATGTAATGAAAATACTATGGATAGTTAATTGAGCTAATATCACATCTCAAAAATATTTGGATACTATAATTAAAACCGAAATTCAACATTTCCTATAAGGGTTTTCGTTCATTTATTTTTACATTTCGTCGAAGACTGTGTTGTTGTTGTTATTATTATTATTATTATTATTATTATTATTATTATTATTATTATATTGCCACCATTATTATAACCAAAGTAAAACATATAGCTCGGTCCCAAGTCATACCATTAGAATAACGTTTGACACCTATTACTACTATAAAGCTACTATGCTTTTTATTACTATTAATGATACTACATATATATCCTACTGATATTTTAAATAAAATATATTATTATTGTTATTATTACTACTAGCCTACTATGTCATAAAAGTAATAGCAGTAGAGTATTTTATTTTGTATTACTGCTATTGTTATATTATTAGTGGTAGTAGCTAGCAGCTACAGTAGTAGCAGTATCAAATAATAACATGTAGCCTATATCATTAATAATAATACATAAATAATAGTGAGTATTGTTGTTATTATTGTTGTTATTAGTAGTAGTGGTAGGCTACTAGTATTAGTATTACATGCCATTACATTTAACACTAATTTTAAACGTAACTCTTACACTTTGCCTGTGAAAGCGTCAGTTAGCCTATACGTGCTTTGAATCATAAGCATATACAGTTGTTTGAGCGCAAGCTGAATTTTACAGCAGGATAGTTTAGTCTCTATCCAGAATTTCGGAATGTACGGATTCCCCTTCTGGCGCATGCCTTCCTGAATGTCACGTTATTGTTTCACTTCGAGCTAACTGTAACCTGAAGGGGGTCTGGTGCTATCGCGTGGCGCTATGCTTCATCTCAGACACCAGGTGACGCTCTATGCCCGCTGTCTCACTCTTCTCCGCCCGGACCCAACATGGTCCCCACAACCAAGTTACCAGACAGGGTCCTCCTATCCATCAATAACCTCCCGGGGAGGTGGTGTATGTGTGTGTGGGGGGGTTAAAGCCAATTTATGACTGGCCAACTCTTGCACGTGATTCTATTTAAACATCCCATATTTGGGCAGTGTACGTCGAATCAAGAAAAAAAGAAAATGATTTCCCCCACCTATAAATCCTGGCCTTTTTTAGGACAAAAGCCCCCTGAACTTCCAAAGAGCCACAAATCAAATGTAATAAATAATAATAACAACAACCATCGATGCACCGGTTATCATAATTCCTAATATTAGCATACAATGGCTCTCCTGTTTTAAATGCTTCCGCTCTTGTTCAGTTTTTTTGTTTTTCCATAAAATGAGCTCTTACGTCGCCAACTCGTTTTACAAGCAAACCCACGAGTCGTCTGCCTACACCATGCACAGTTTTGGCAGCTATGGATCGCTCTCCGAGCTGCATCCGTCCAGTTTTTGTTACGGCGGGCTTGATCTCAGCGGAACCTTCGCTTCTCCTGCGTCCTCGAACTCCCTCAAACGGGAAGAGATGAGCTCGAGTCTGCGTGGCAGCCCGGACGCCCCGCCACCATCACGGTCGCAGGCGTGCTCAGCCCTCTCCCTCGAGCGCCCCGCGAACGCCAACGAGCAGCGCTTATCCAGTCTCGGTCTTTTCAGTCAAAAAAACGAGGGAGACACGGAGCTGGCTACAGAGAGCAAGCCCAGCGGCAAGAACAGGGCAGGCGACGTCAAAGTTGAAACCATGCAAACCGTCCAGACAGTAACACAACAAAACAGTTCGAGCCAGTCTCAGAACAACCGCCAACAGCCACCGATATATCCTTGGATGACAAAGCTACACATGAGTCACGGTAAAGTTTGATCTTTTTTTTAAAGAGGGGTAAAGTGTAGCTGTCTCACTCTGTCTGGTAACTCTCCCCTCTTTTACCCCACTGTAGTCCATTCACAGTTTTTCTTCTGGAGTTTTATAGGCCGTACGGGGGAAATAATAAAAGTCGTGGTCGTAAATTTTATGACAAAGGCATCAATTGCTCGTAAAGCTGTCCTGCTACGGCGAAGAGGCTATCTACGTCCAAATTTATGACAGCTTAATTGGATAAGAGAAACCAAACTCGCCGCAAAAGCGACAAGCAATGTATTTGTGATATAATATTTAGGTACACAAGTTAAAGCTGTTATTACCGTGTTTATCGTTTTGTCTATACAGGGAGTAGAAAAACTGAGCTAGTGAGAATCAGAGTTAGCCTTTTAAGTCGTATAAGTTAAGGACAACCAAGAGAGTGTAAGCGGACAAATCTGGTGCTAGTGAGAATGACCGTGCTGCCCTTGGGTTGAACTTTTCACCCTTAAAAGTGCACACACAGATGGTTGATGGTAGAATGTGTAGCCACACTAGGGGACTGCAACATTATTATTATTATTATTATTATTATTATTATTATTATTATTATTATTATTGTTATTATTTATTATTATTATTACTATTGTTATTATTTGTTTATTTATTGTTATAGCAGTAGTTGTTGTAGTAGGAACAGCAGTAGTTGTAGAAGTCGGCTACTATTTACGTTTTTGTTGTAATTATTTTGAAGAGGTAAATTTATCTTTGAATATACTTTATTTATTTATTTATTGCTCATAATTGTTATTATTTCCCCCTCATTAAATGATATGTAGCCAGTGCATGTTTCATAATTGCTGTCATTCTTATATAATATGAATTTATTTATATAGCCTACTCATCCGTCTTCATGCGTTCATTGAATCTTATGTTTGTATATAGTCTGTAATGATTCTAGCGTGGATTATGAAGTAGGCTAGAAATGGAAAACATGTTGTTGTAACGCCACACTGATCTAATCCTAACTCTCTCAACAGAGTGTAGGCTAGATGATAAGGACATATCACTGATAACTGTTTGGTTGAGTTATTCTAATTGTGTTGTTGTTCTTGTTTTTTGTCGATACCACTCCAGAATCTGACGGTAAACGGTCGCGGACCAGTTACACCCGCTACCAGACTCTGGAGCTGGAAAAAGAGTTTCATTTCAACCGGTACCTGACCCGTCGCAGGCGTATCGAGATCGCGAATAGCCTCTGCCTGAACGAGAGGCAAATTAAAATCTGGTTCCAGAACCGTCGCATGAAATGGAAGAAAGACTCAAAGACGAAGGTTAAAGAAGCCGTTTAGAACGCCTTGGGGATTGCACGGGCTTCAAAGCGAGCTGTTAGAAGATGAAGTGAGGGAGAATGAAACTGTCAACGAAACGCCAAGGCGTTCAAAAACTCACTTTCAGCACCAGACCAGTGCATTGAGCAGTCAGTACTTTTCCATGTTTTGGGATGTTTATATAAATTATTACTATGTATAGCCTTTGTGTATAATTTTATCACTGTCATTACTATTTGAAATCTATTTGCAGTTATTTTGTGTCTTGAAAATGTGGTGATACTCAATATAGTCTATAGTCTTTATTAGACTCAATGAGTCTAATAAATATAAGGCGGAGCTATTACTCTCTCCGAAAGAAAGGCCACACCCCTTCCTTACTCATCAAAGCGAGAATGGAAACCTGTGCGACTTAACTCTGAATATTATAATTTATAACGTTTGTTATGATTTTCATTATTTAATTAAGTAGACTTGCAACATACAGTGTCATACTTTGAAAGGTGTGTGTCCTACTGAATGTTCCCAGGGAGAGATTTCCAGAAATTAATGTTGGCTATGGAAAACTAAATTTCTTCCATAATATAGGCCTAATGATCAAATTTGCTACTTTGAATAGGCTACTATTCAAGCACGTCTTACATGTTTTCTTACTCGCATGTTTTGCGTTATTTCTTTTTTTTTGTAACGAAAATAAGTCAGCTTCTTCCACGGTGAACTCAAGCCGCAGGAGTAGACGCGTTGAAATGCCCTAGATGGTTGCTTGCTTGTTTATTGCTTATTTGGAAACGTGTCTATAAAATATTACAGCACATTTAGAATACACGCCATCCCATCTCACTGTACCTTATTTTGGCCTTGTACTTAACGGACCCACGCATTTAAAACAGCTCAGGGCGGATTGGCCTTCCGCGCTCACAAATTGAAATGATGGACAATGTCCTTTTTGTTGTATTCATTCCGTATGATACAACTTGTTCCAGACTTATAAGTAGCCTATAAACTATGGTACTCCAGACTATAATTCCGTTTGAATAGACCACACAAAATGTAAATATCCAAAATGCAAATATCCATCAACGAATATTTAATTGCATTATTTCGTCTGGGAACCCTGGCAACCCTGGTTGCGTTTGGGCTACAGTGGTACAGTTCATTTTACAAGTTCGCTACATACTGTAACCTTGGCAATTATATATAAACATTAGGCCTAATTTGATTTGCTGTATGGCAAACAACTAGTTACATTGGTACATTGGTAATTCTAATTAATTCGATTTCATTAGGGGCCAAGCACAGTTTATTGTTTTTTTGTTTTGTTTTGGGTACCAGAAAACACGTCACACAACTGAATGTGTTAAAAACGGCAGTTAATCTACACGAGATTGTGTCCAAGGCGCTTGTATCTTATCTTGAACACGTTAAATCGCGCCTAAGAGTAGGCTACCACTGTTTTTCGTGTGTTGTTCTTAGTTAAAGCTTTGCTTGTGTCAGAAGACCAGATATTCCATGTCCCACCGACATAGACAGGCTACCTTTATAGTGCTAATGCCCTTACGACAGGACCAATCGAAAGTTCAGGAAGATTTGCTTATATATTCTACGTCGTAAACTTGGCTAAATGTGTTTTAGTAAAATACACACAGTCGCTTGACCGTTGACCAATTGGAAATGTATAAGAGTGTCAACTATAAAAGTTAAGGAAGTGTGTGGATATGGCTCTCTATAACGTAATCATGAACGAATGTTTCCTTTGAGACATATCACAGTGCTATTTTTGTTTCATGCGACCTACATAAACAGCTGTATCTTAAAATAAAAATGACATAGGAGTGACTAGGTCAAAACAATACAGTATAGTTATGGGTTTCCTGACATCACATTTAAATCTAATTGAACCGTGTGGAGACAACATGATGGAAGGAACAATACGCGAGTTCAAATTTGTATATTTGTGTATTCCAGAATAAAATATACAGTATTACGAATTTGTAGTTTGTGTATGTTTGCCTGCCACATCCGAGCCAGTTTATTTTGCAGGTTGTGGGCTTGTAGGCTGCTTCTCATGCACTTCCACAAAACTGAAAAACTCACAAAATAAATATAGGTTACTAATTATTAAATACACCTTTTAGATTAATTAGAATATGTATTTTATATATATATATATATATATATATATATATATATATATATATATATATATATATATATATATATATATAATTTCTTGTTTGTTAAATTATTCTTAAATGCATTTTTTTTTCATATGAGAATGCAGAATGGAATGGATAGGCCCAGGCACAGATTGTTACCATATTTGTAAGACACGACAAACAACCTATATTTACTGAAAATTTGGTATGAAGGATAACTGACAAATAAAAGAATGGTCAATGTTTTCTCCTCGCGCTAATGAGAGGAAACGAGTCTGTGTTTTGTTCTGTTCCACGTCGCGCGCCGCCATTTCCATGGCAATAATTTACAGTAGGCCTACACGCGGATGCCTCGCCTGTGCCAGTTAATAGCCCCTCATAAAACTTTACATTTCCTCGCACCTCTCAAACACTGACAATTGTTTCCTGTCTCAACAGGAATGCGTGTAGTCTATTCATAGAAACAGGAAAAAGGGTTAGCGCTGTCTTTTATGGGGGATCCAAAATCTCTTTAGTTCCTCTCACAATCAAGGGACAGATGGATAAACTCCACACAAATTCTAAAGCCATAGAGTGACAGAATTAAGAAAATAATCACGCTTTGTTTGTGTAAGAGATTAAGAATGATGATATATCAAATTATATTGGAGAAACACCTACATGTAAATATATATCTATATATAAAAGCATGGGAATCTTAACTGTGCAAGTTATTTTTCCAACCTTGAAAATATGCAACTTGTTGCAAAGTAAGAGAAGTGAATGCAAAAACCATTGTCTTTCTGTTTGGAAATGCGCATATATTAAAAACAAATGCAAAAATGGGAATTAAATTATGTTTAGTATGATACATATATACATAAAAACATATTTTTTAAAAATATAAACCATCAATCGAGTCCCATCAGGATAACGGAATCTTCATGATCTAAGTCAGATTTCAGCGTTTCTGTGTCCAGAACGATGCAATTACCCGACAAACTTTAAAAAGTCTTAAAAATGAAAGAACTCCTGGCAACCCGTGGGCAGGAAGCCAACTTGTCTAGCTCTAGCTACGCTTTCATTATAATGACCTAAGCCGTAGGTAGCACAGAGGCTAGCCTAATTAATTATCCCTTTTCATCTACCCTCTTACATTTTAAAGTTGAATCCTCTGGTTAGTGTTACAGATTGTTTTTACGAAAACTGTTTTTCATTAAAAAAACAAGACCAGATTTCATACGTTGTGATCCTAGATTCGGTTAAGTGACGCTGCCATTTCCTTTTAACCTGTTCCATGTCAGAGGAAAAACAAGAAAAAGAAAGTCACTCACCCCTTCTGACATGTAGTTTCATTTTACAGTTCCAGTGTAAAGAAAGCAGCCTACACCCTTAAAGAACCAGCTTTATCTGGTCTCACAGACAAGCTCTCGGGTTTAGCAGTGTAGGGCATGTGGCTTTTGTGTTAAATTCCTTTTTTCTTTCTTTCTTTTCCTTTTCCCCTGTATTTTAAACTTTTGAAGGTTATTTATGCCAATTGCCTGAAGCAGAGATCCTGAGTGGTTCGCGAGGAACACGTGGTGTCATTAAAGTGGGTTTTATGGTTTGGAAGAGCTGACAAACCCTCAATATATTTACATCATATATAACCTTAACTGTCCGGAATCGCAGCTGCTGGCTTCCCCTTATCTCGAGGACAGAGGGTAGAAGGGGTGGTTAGTGTGGATTACCTCGCGCCAGCAGCTTTGGACTCGTACTGGACTCGTAAAATGAATCCGAGGCTGTCTCTGTAAGTTAATAATCTTGTTTCTCTCGCGCCTAATGAAATAGATACCTCCCCTTGAAACACCCGAGGGGGGTTAATTAATGCTGTAATTTAATATTTCTTTGAAGAAAAATTCCAAGGGGTTCAGGGTTCTGAGTTCTGTGTCTTTTTGGTGGAGTGACATATCGAACAATAATTGAAGGCTACCTAGTTCCTAGTTCTAGTCTAATACGGGTCTTAGAAACAAGCCAACTGCAGTTGATTATTGGAAATGAATGGACTGTTAGCTGTAGTTTAATTAGTAAGAACTCGTCTAATAGTTTCACTGCGTGTGCTGTTTCCATACTCCTGTGATAACTCTTTAATTTACGTCTCAGGTTGTATGCTAAGTGTTGTTTTTATAGAAGTGGTGTGGATGAATATTTTTTCACTTTAAAAGTTTTCCGAGTAATTATTTTTCACCTGGTAGAACCGTAGCGTCGCTATTATTTTAATTCGTCACAGAGAAGCATTTGCAGATGCCTGTAAATTAAAACTGTGCCTTATCACGTTAACACTTTGCATGGTTTAATTACAATATTCCTGATAGTGACTCATTAAAATATGATTAATATGATTAACTTAATTATTTATGTTTAGAGATGTAGTGATATTTTCACTAGTAAACATTTTGTTCAAATAGTCACCAATATGGCTGGATCGACCACATTCACAGGAGTCACAACTCCCTGTTCTCATTCTAATACTCATGGTATATTATGTTTTGATGTTTCAGAACAAGTCTAACAAGTTAAACTGCTGAAATTACATATTTAAAGAAACAGTGGCAGAATTTCAGGAGGAGTCATTGGATGTTGAGAGGGTCACACAAAAAAGAGAAAAAATATTGCTCCTACAAAGGCAATTAAACTGGCCTGCATTTCAATACAGAGTGAAACATTCAGCTACAATTCAACTCTAGTTGAATCAATATTGAAGATTTTATGGTGCAGTGAATTTATAAACTTTGGTTGGCAAGACTGAAAGTACTACAGGTGTGACTCGTGTCACTTCAACCACAAAATCGGCACCATTATGTACCTTCCACCCGAGAGGTGTATGGCAGCCATTTTGCACAAGAACCCCCTGGCCACATTAGCTGAGGTGAGGATTAAGGAATTTATTGTCCCAATTTAACTGGGGGGTGATTAGATGCCCAGATTACAACATGTGTCCTAACACAGGACAACCTTTCTTTGAAATAAGTAGGTCAACTATCCAGTACTGCAGTATCAAATTGTTACTACCCTCAATTCATATTGGGGCCATAAATCTCTCTGAATTAACCAGAGGTGTTTCATACAGATTTTTTTCTTATTCAGCTGCACAATGGTGTAGTATTGATAAGTAGAAAACTAAGATGCTCTTAGGTTGGTATTTTTTTAACAGGTTGGTAGGTTGGTAAGGGGGCCACTGACTCACATCTCTCACAAAAGCAATCAAAACCAACTCGGAGTCTTAATACTTTAATAACAACCTTTCTGGCCAGCTAGTTAGCCAACAGCAAAAAAAAAAGGGCAAATAAGTGAATTTGGTTCAATCGTCCATTACTGTGACAAAATGTATATCAGTTCAACTACATCATACTTGTTTTTAAAAACAAACCTTAAATATTGTCCCAATGCAAGATAAATACAGACTGCTATATTACTGTTATATTTGTCATAAAAAGTTTACTTTGCAGGAGAAAAACTATTGTACAAATACTAACCAAAGTAGTGCAAGATTGAAGCTTTGCCAGCTAGCTCTACTGTCATTAGTAGATAGGTAACCACCAGGCAAATTTATATTAATTAAAATTACGTTAAAATTTATTAAATTCATTGCGAGTGTACACTACTCTTCTGTGAATTATAAAATTCGAAGTGCATTCTTTCATCAATGTTTGTATATCTTGTGCTGCATTCCTGTAAAGAATCATGCATTAGCTACATTGTTCTACAGTGAGTGGGATGGAATAGATCTGAAGCTCCAAGTCTGTACAGAGGTGTGAGCTGTACAGAACAGGGACATCACACAGTGATTGTAGTGGGCCATATCATTGGGGGCTTTCACATTGGAGAATGGAAGCAAGATCAGTCCTCCTTGATCCAGGTTACTGTTCCAGTCTGAAAGCACATTGACTGGAACATCATGCAGGTGAACTGACCAACCCGTGGAGTAACCCTTTAAGGCATTGCAGGGCATGTTGGGATATGCTGACACAAAGTTGGTGGCATTAAAACAAGTTCAAGAATGTTAACTGGACTATTGTTGTATTATCAACAGCTGAATATTAGCCAACAATACACAAGCCACCTGAAAGAAGGTCTGTATATCTATTCTTAAAATGTCAGAGAAGATCTAGGATATGTTTTTCCCAAAATACATGAAACTAGGATAATGAGCGGAAAACTTGATGCTGGGTCAACATTCCTAGTTTATCACATTTTATGAATAAGGATCCTGTTCAAACACACGTTTGGTTGGCATTACCTACCTAGATTGCGGTGTTACTCTTTTTCTTACAGCTATCATTCTAATTCAGTATTATGGGTCTAGCAGTTAAACATGGCTGTGTTGAAAAAATAAAAATAAAAATATCTAAAATGATCACTCTTGTTGTGTTGTATATGAGAAGTATGATCCCAGAAACTATAGTGAACGAACACTTACTCAAATAGGCTAATACTGGCTACTAAACTGTACTGACTTATATCAGCTAGGTGTGAAGTTTTCTTTCCTGTCATGCATTACTGGTGAACTAATAATTATGAAATTTAAAGGATAGGTTCACCATTTTTCCACCCGGACCTTATTAAAAGGTTGTTCCCCATCATTTATAGTTGTGCATAGCACAACCTCACTGATAGCTTTATTATCGAGAAAGTTACCTTTTAACCGCATCTTCTCAGGTGGGTTTCAATGGGGTTCAATGGGGCAAGTAGTTAGGCTTTCAAAAACCATGATAAATCTTCTTTTAGAAAATGGGAAACTCACAGTATGCTCACGTGACTCTTTGTGTATTTTATGCTTATTCAAAAGATGTTTTGCTAGCTTCTCTTTTATTCCAGCGTGGATGTAGCCAAGAGAACGGATTTGCGGAAGTGCAGAATTAATTCAATAAAATGTGATAGAAAGCAAGGCTTGCGACCCATTCTTCGGTAAAATATAAAAAGACATGTCTGAGTATACTGTGAGTTTTCCGCTTTCTAAAATGAGATTTATTGTGGTTTTTGAAGGCCTAACTACTTGCCCCATTGAACCACATTGAAACCCACTGAGAAGCTGCGGTTAAAAGGTAAATTTCTTGATAATAAAGCTATCAGTCTGAGGTTGTGCTATGCACGATTATAAATGATGCAAAACAACCTTTAATTAAGGTCCGGGTTGAAAAATGGTGAACCTATCCTTTAAATTTCATAATTATTAGTTCACTAGTGATGCATGACAGGAAAGATAACTTTACACCTAGCTGATACAAGTTGGTACATTTATTTAGTAACCAGTATTAGCCTATTTGAGGAAGTGTTCATTCACTATAGTTTCTAGGATCATACTTCTCATATACAACACAACAAGAGTGATCATTTTAGATGGTTTTCTTTTTATTTTTTCAGCACAGCCATGTTTAACTGCTAGACCCATAATACTGAATTAGAATGATAGCTGTAAGAAAAAGAGTAACACCGCAATCTAGGTAGGTAATGCCAACCAAACGTGTGTTTGAACAGGACCCTTATTCATAAAATGTGATAACTTGATGCTGGGTCAGCATTCTTAGTTTTTCCGCTCATTATCCTAGTTTCATGTATTTTGGGAAAAAACATATCCTAGATCGGCACCCCTGACATTTTAGACATTTTAAGAATAGATATGCTGACTTTCTTGCAGGTGGTTTGTGTATTGTTGGCTAATATATACTTAATAATAATGATAATACAACACTGGGTCGCAAACCATGCTTTCTTTCACGTTTTATCAAATTCATTCTGCACTTCTGCAAATCCATTCTCTTGGCTACATCCACACTGGAATAAAAGAGAAGCTAACAAAACATGTTCTGAATAAACATAAAATACACAAAGAGTCACGTGAGCATACTGTGAGTTTCCCATTTTCTAATAGGAGATTTATTGTGGTTTTTGAAAGCCTAACTACTTGCCCCATTGAACCCCATTGAAACCCACTGAGAAGCTGCAGTTTAAAGG
This sequence comes from Synaphobranchus kaupii, assembly GCA_029718625.1. Lineage (NCBI taxonomy): Eukaryota > Metazoa > Chordata > Actinopteri > Anguilliformes > Synaphobranchidae > Synaphobranchus > Synaphobranchus kaupii. Next base: position 36,987,094 of record CM056386.1, read on the forward strand.
TAAATTTCTTGATAATAAAGCTATCAGTCTGAGGTTGTGCTATGCATGATTATAAATGATGGGGAACAACCTTTCAATGAGGACAACCTTTAATTAAGGTCCGGGTTGAAAAATGGTGAAACTATCCTTTAACTTTTATTAGCTAGATTCAGCAAATTAAAGAAAAAAGAGTCACATCTAAACAAGTCATTGGCCATGATGATTTTGTCAACATATCCATCCTTAACTTTGATTATAAGTAGGTTCATTTTTGTCTTCACAAACATTGATAACAAATAAATTAATTTTGGTAATTGCAGAACAGGCTAACTAATGTTTGTATATACCAAAGGACACTTGTTTTTGGATTTAATCCAGGTACATGTAATCTTGCTGCATCACTGGTTATTTCATGACTTGTCAGATCCTACTTCACTCTGTGTAAATATCATTTAGAGAATGAGAAACCACTCTGAGAAAGAGGCCATTTAGAAACTGAATCAGCCTCACATCGGTTTTGGCCCAAGTGAGATGGACAGTTCCGATCAATCTAGGCAGACATTCCAAAGGACATTGCAATATACTAATATATATTATTAGAATATACAAAGGGCTTCATTGCAATAAGACTGTAGCTACATGGTTTTTTTATTGTGAAGTGCCATCAATTAAGTGTCAGTGATGTTAAAAATTCATAATACATTTTGAGAACATCTGTGATGGTATAGATGGCCAATAAGGTTCTAATGCCTGTGGTCCAAGGAATACTGGGGCTCTGGAATAATACTTTTATTTCACTTTTTTACTTTCTCACTCTTCCCTCAGCCTGTAAGTTTATTTAGAAGAAAAGTCACATAGGGTTCATTACAATCGCTTATTTTATCCATCCTCATCTCCTCGGTCCTCGTCTGATCCGGAAATTGATCGAAGTCCGCCATCTTTACAGACATTCCCAACTGCTAAAAGCTCCTTGGAGGAGCAAGGAGCAAGGAACGAAGAGGCTCCCAAAAGGATGCTTCAGCGAGGAAACACAAGTGTAGCCTTTGTGGAAGTCTTTTCTGGGGAACGTATGATGTGTATCCACCTCTCAACATCTGCCACATGGCGGGGACAACCCTACACCAATCTTACAGTTCCTTTCTATTTATTTATCCATAATGACACAAATTCTTTATGACTAACAAAAGCCATGTTTAGTCATGAAAAAATAGGTTAAAAACATTATAGTTAAGTGCTTAAGCATAATATTTCTGACATTTATGTTTCCCATATCATTCAGTTTGCTAACTGCATAGGAAATGCAACCTTCAATGCTTAACTTTAACCCCTGTCCTTTCAAAACAATAGTTAATTTTGCCGTATGTGCAACATGTCACATTTATGTTCATACAGTTGAATGTACCTGGAAAATAACTAAAAAATAGTTGGCTCTTTCAACTGCAACAGCTTAAACATAAACACGCAAGCTGCCTTGCTTTCAAAACTTTTTTTTCCTCTTACTTGTATGACTGAGAAATAATATTTCAATCTATTTATGTGCATTTGCTATCTTTTACCGATGCAATTAATATGTTTTAGACTTTTACTATTTGTGTCATTTACTGTACATATTTCATGTCTGAAATACAGTGTCCAATAAAACAGTGAATCCCATTTTCTTTGCAGAACCAAGCTTTGAGAGAACAATATGGTACAGAACAATCTTTTACAATCCCACTGACAGGTGATACAGCTGTGCAACACGTCATTAGTAATTGATGTTGTTTCAACTGACGCTTCACTGAGCGTTCCATATTCCTGATTCATGTTTCCTTGATACCTCTGTCCTCGTATCTCATTGCAAAAGGACGCAAGGAAAGGATGCAAAGAGTGAAAATAATTGATTGGAATGAACCCATAGTGCAAATGGGGCTCCTTTACCACAATAAGTGAGCAAATGTTGTGTTACTGCTAGACCAGAGCAGGACACCAAAAGCTGTAAATTCAAGATATAATCTGCACATATATATTTCCCATCTATACCAAATTTATACCAAATTGTTTGTTTTGGGGAGGTAGGTTAGGAGGAGGAGGTAGATTATTGTGGTGGCAGGGTGACCTATAATTTGGGGGTGGAGTTTGAATGGTTATCATTTGCTTCAAATGGTTCTGTATGATTCCAATCTATGAAATCTTATTTGTAGTACACAGTGACTTTTGGTCCTAATGCTGCAGTTTTAACAGACCATAAAGTTACATTTTTTGGGAAACACATTCCATGTATAGTTATTCATATCAGTTATACAACACTTTATAAGCACTATATAAACAATCATATATTCTTATGTTAGTAGCCAAAATAGCCATAATGTGTGTTATATCACCACTGATGCAACAAGTCAGAATACAACATACTGAGTGACATACACATATACCTATTTGTGGTTATTAACAGAAGAATTTGTGTATATGTCTATGTCAGGGGTGTCCAATCTTATCCGAAAAGGGCCGGTGTGGGTGCAGGTTTTTGCTTTAGCCCAGCAATAAAACACCTGATTCAACTAGTGAACTAATCATGGGCTTCAATCAAGACCTTGCAAAGTAGAATCAGGTGTCTTAGTGCCGGGCAAAAACAAAAACCTGCACCCACACTGGCCCTTTTCAGATAAGATTGGGCACCCCTGGTCTATGTAGTGCTTGTGAAGCTTGTACATAGTGCTTATGGAGGACTTACACAGCTCTTATCAAGGACCAATCATTGAAAGTGTTCCCTTTTATTGTAAGGTATTGGCAGGTAAAGGAGGGATTTTTTTATTTTATGTTTCAATATCATTTTGCATTAACCCTTTAAGGTGTAGGATCAAGGTGTAAGGTGATTTTCCTCAATTGTTTTTTCTCAAAAGACACATTTTCTGAAATTAAAACTAATTCCTCAAAATTATAAACAAAAAACTCTTTCTGCAAAGCTTCATATATCTTTTGTCAAAATCAAGCACTATTTTCAAAACCATACATTCTCATCCCAAAATGACATTTTTCCTTCAAAAAATAAACACTAGTCAACAAATGAATACAAATTATAAATGGCAATTACACACTGGCATAAAAAAATTGAGCATACTGGCCAACTCAAATATCCAAAAAAAAAACAACAGTGAGACGATTTTTCCAAATTACAAAAATGTTGGGAGTACACAAAGTAAAATATGCCTTTCACACGGTGGAAACTCACATATGACAACACGTGTGAGCTGCTCTGGTCTATCTTGTGTGTGTGTGCACGTGTGAGTGTGTATGTGCATGTGTGTGTCTGAGTGAGTGTGTGTGGAGTGTTTCAGGCAGTATTTCGCCAGTGTTTCAGGTCCTCTTTAAGGCTGGTAAGATAAGCTACTCTCAACTGCAGAGGGGACAGGCTCTCTCGTATTTACTCCCTGTAGGGGTGGCTTCAGTTTGCACACAAGGGATATATACTGTGGTCCCCTTGTAGCAGTATACATTAGGTACTATTGCAGCACAGGAATCACTGAGTATTGATATGTTACAGTAAATAACAATAGAGCAGATGAACATTTAGAAATGAGAATAGGTACATCAGTCATTGTTCTCCAGATACAGGAGAGCTCATATTTTCCCCTTTTATTTGTGCTAAAGCTCCGATTGTGGATTGAATAATTAAATCAATGTTTTACCTGTGAAGAATGGGTGTGTTAATTGATAAGTGAGTTTATAGTTTTTAATGGTAGTGTTTTTCATGTGAAAACAAGAGATATACTTTTTGAAAATTGTGCCTAAAACAGGAGAATTGTGTGAAATGTATTCAAAAAGTGTTAAAGAGACTGAAATTTGTGTTAATACAAGCAAAATAGTGCTTATAATTTTGAAAAGATTGTCTATCTTTTGGCACATTAACTTAATGTTTTATTAATACGGTCATAACACCAATTTTAGTGTGTAAACAATTGAGAAAGACTGTAATGCTGATGTAACAATCATACTGGTTATTTAGAAGCAACTGAGTTCTAGAACACTGGCTCAAAAAACATTCCAAAAAAACCTACTCTTGAAAGGATTTAAAGGGGCAGTTCACCCACAAATTTAATTTTGATATGTTTCTACATACCCAGAGTGCTATCATCCAGGTAGTTTTGCTGAGAACTCACTAGTTTTGTAGATATCCGTGGCAGTTCACCCTGATAGAACAGACCTCAACGGGTCCAAAGTTTGTGGTGCTCAAAGCCCCAAAAATGTACAGGTACATTCGAAAAAATCAACAGCAATGTCTCTTTCCAAATATGAGACGGTTACTCACAAAGATCCACAGACCTTTTTGTGCATTTTTTGAAAATTACTTTCTACGGAAGTAGCCGAAGCCAACTGTGCATATCCCTGCAAAGTATCAACCAAAGAATGTCAGCATTCTAGGGCACACTGAAAAAAATCAACAAAATCAAACACTATATTCAAAGCCATGCACTCTCACCCCAAAATGACATTTTTCCTCCAAATAATAAACACTAGTCAACAAATTAATTAAAATGACGAATGCCAATTACACACTGGTGTAAAAAATTTAAGACACTATTACCATTATATTAGTTAGGCATCAGTATTGTTTGTGTACTGGCCAACTCAAATATACAAATATTTTTAAAAAACAGTGAGATGGTTTTTGTTATTTTTTTATCTGTCCAAATTACAAAAATGTTGGGAGTCGACTATGTAAAATAAGAAAAAACAAGAGAAAATTAAGAAAATAAAAAACTACTGTACTGGGAGTAAACAAAAAATGTAAAAGTAAAACCAAAAATAAATTATTCTGGTCTCTGCTCTTGATCAGGCCACATATTCTCATGTACATCACGCATTATATTTTCTCTGGCCAAGCAGCGCGAGACATGTCTTTTGGAATGACACAGCCACCCTTGGCATGACTCAGAAATGAAAAAGCAATGGTTTCATTGAACCAACTTTGAAACACAGCATCATGGTGGAAACTCACATTGTCCCATATAATAACATGTGAGCTGCTCTGGTCTATCTTGTGTGTGTGAGTGTGTGCACGTGTGAGTGTGTGTGGAGCTCAATTCTGCAGCACTGCAAAAGGCATGTTTCCTTGTGTTTCAGGTCCTCTTTGAGGCTGGTAAGATGCTAAGACCGTGCTCAGCTACTCTGAGCTGCAAAGGGGACAGGCTCTCCCGTATTTGCTTCATGTAGGGGTGGCTTCGTTACGTACATGAGGGATACTGCCAGCTTAGCTTGTGCACACTATGATTTCTGTACTGTGATCCCCTTGTAGTAGTATAAATTAGGTACTCTTCAGTACAGGAATCACTGAGTATTGATATGTCACAGTAAATAACAATAGAGCAGATCTGCCTATTCGCATTTCTGAGTGTTCGTCAGCCATTGTTCTCCACAAACAGGAGAGCTCACATTTTGCCCTTTTATTTGTGCTAAAGTTTGTCCTGCTCCCGCCCGCAACATAAAAGTTTTGTCCCACTCCCACCCACAGAGGCTATTGACGTCCAAAATATGCAATAAACGTGACAACATTTGGGCGGAAAAAGTGGAATAATAATAATAATAATAATAATAATAATGCAAGAGAGCTGAAGCAACCACACTAATAAACAGTCTAGACAATTAGAATTTAACAGCAGGTTAAAATTGAAGATAGGTGACGCGGGTTAGCCTGAATGAATAGGCTATTCAACACTGGGCGTCCCTACGTTATTCCTTGAAATAGTGGGAGGTGCATAGAAACCTCCTCGTTTTCAGTAAAGTATCGCATACCAATTTCGGAAATTAATTGTACAGGTAATAACAGCTTGCTTATCACATTATACCTGTTATTATTGTAGATAGGAATACTTAGGTGAACATCGATGATCTATAGGCTACACTGTCGTGATTATATGATGCAAAATATAAGCGTCTACAGTAACTCGCATTTGCATCAAACAAACAATATGCTACAACGTCTATTATAACAAACGATGAATAACAAGCAAATCAAAACTTTATAAAAAATAAAACCCATAATCAAATGGAAATGTGATTTTATGGGACACTTACAGCAAGAGTAGCCTAGGCTTAGTGCTTGTAAGCATAGTTATGATGAATTCAGTCCTGACAAACATCTGCAACTCCCGGCAGATTAACCGAGACATCCAATGAAACAGTTCGTAATAAACCGCCAGCTCGTTTAGTGTAACAGTAGCTTATACCCTTCACTAAAATTCGAGAGATCTCCTCGTCTTTTTATCCCGGGCCCGCGCGCACTGGCAGACTGACCGCCCACTCCCGCACACAACACTGACGATTTGTCCCGCGCCGCGCGTTAAAGCACTGGGTCCCGTGGGAATGCAGACCTCTAATCTGCAGTACAGGAATCGCTGAGTATTGATATGTTACAGTAAATACCTATTCTCATTTATAAATGTTCGTCAGCCATTGTTCTCCACATACAGGAGAGAGCTGACCGTGTGGGTTTTGTGTTTATAATTTTGAGAAATTAGTTTTAATTTCAGAAAATGTGTCTAAACAATTGAGAATAGCTGTACCTAGCTCTGATTGCTGATTGAATAATTAAATCAACTAGCGTTTTACCTGTGAATAATGGGTGTGTTAATTGATCATTGGAGTTTATAGTTTTTAATGGCAGTGTTTTTCCCATGAAAACAAGAGATACACTTTTTTTAAATTGTGCCTAAAGAGGAGAATTGTAAGTGTTAAAGAGACAAGCAAAATAGTGCTTATAGTTTTGAAAAGATTGTATATATTTTAGCACACAAACTTAATGTTTTATTAATGGGTTATAACACCAATTTTAGTGTGTAAACAATTGAGAAAAACTGTAAAGGTTGAGGGTGTGTGTATTAAAGACTTAGGATGTGTATATATGGCTGTGTTTCTTAAGGCACGGGGCACACATATCTGCACTGGTACCCTTGTACACAGAAAGCTTGTCCTGTGGGGCGACAGACCCAGTGTGCATTTGAGGAAGTGCATTTGGGTCAGGAATCCCTGGTCCCTGGACCCCTTGCCTTCTGAATGTATCACCACGGAGACAGTTACAAAAACAAAGAAACAACAATACAGACCACTGTCCACACTACACTGTCTTCTTACAATGGAATGCACTTTGTACACCTGTAATATGGTGCTCATACTATGAAAATGAATTTTTCATCCAATTTGCCACTAATATTAAAGATTTTTCATAAGAATGGTTATAGCTTTAACACACACACACAGATATATTTTTTACTGTTTGTACTGAAGCAATAAGATAAAAAATATTCCAGCAACTGCTTGAAACCCGCCCTCATGACGTCCAGTGCTGCTGACCCAACATCCTGTTTGGACAGGCATTACTGAGTCTGACACATAAGGACAGTTGCAATGTCAGAAAAGAGTGTCAGTGCAGTAGCATTTCATATTTAGTCATTACATATAGCAAGAACAGCTATGGCCTGGATTCAAGCAACATCTGTCCTTAGGTTTGACATATATTTAAACATATAAAAAAACGTTGTACAATTGTGTTTGCAGTGAGAAAAGTGCCTCCTGCATTTATTTAGCAGTCAGAAATTAAGAAATGTGTTGATTGAATTCAGCCCAATTACTTTTATTTGTCAGACAAATTACAATTGAAGCTACATGAGCCACAGAACAGGCATTTAGCCATTTTATAGCCATTGTCTGATTTTATGAAGGTCAACAACCTTTTGTCTCATTTAATTTAATTGTATGTTCTCTGACCTTCTACATGTTGGTGGATGACTACAGGAGCTTAGCATGTGTGTCACCTCATATTTATATCCCAATGAAACAGGAACCCATGGATGACCACTTCAGAGTTCCTAAAGGCTCAGATAAACTTTTTTTAAAAGTAAAATAGATTTAGATAATAAGAATTTCTATGTGTGCCAATAATTGATTTTTGTTATTTTGATAAAAATATTTATTTATTGATTAATTTTACCTCAATTAAAAGCTAGATTGTTCTCATATTTTTGACTACAAGATCACGTTGATATAGCCCTACAACTTTTTTTTCATAGCCTTTTTTGCTCATCTTTACCAAGTGAGCTAAGAATTTTGATGGGCGCTGTATGTGTCTGTGTGAGTGGCGACGCAAGGAATTGATTTTCTGGTGGGCCTGAGAAAAAGTGGATGGGCAACATTTTTTTAATCAATTACGCAAATCCAACAGCCAGCCTCGAACAAATCGTAATGCTATGGTTTGCATGGGAACACCCCAACAATAATATTGTCCCCATACAGTACACTGAATAATCAAACACTAAATCACTCTGACATTTCTATACAACAAAATCTATAGTATAAACCATGACACATGTGATCTGGCTCCCAATATGACCAGGGGTGCATTTCCCAAAAGCATTGTAAGGCCACGACGGTCGTAAAACCCTTCTTACGAAGCTTCTTGAACTTAGGGTGCGTTTCCCAAAAGCATCTTAACTCACAATGCTCTTAGAAACAGTCCTAGATAAACGATTACTCCCGACCAGTCGTAGGGGGTTAACTGTGTTTTAGAAGCCCATGAATCATACACTTTATTTGATTTTTTGTGTTAGTATTCAATTTCATTTCACGGTTTTCATTTTATTTTCATTTAATTTTACTTTCATTTTATTTTACAGTTACCATAACCACTGATTGGGGCTTTTTAAGTGATGTTGAGATGCAACAATATTTACATTTTTTTATTTATTTAAATGTATTTATTTTTATATATTTGTAAATTATCCATAAAAGGCATCCCTTAAATAGCCCTACAAATAAGATTGAGATTGTGGGAAAAGATTTAATTTCAAAATAAACTTTCTATAAGACGTTCACATGCCTCAAAACCGGCCATGTTTTGGGCATCTCTGGGGTTCACGTCTGGCCTGAAAAGAAGGCCGTCACCAGACTTGTGCACACACCTGAAGCGCATTTTCCACCTTCCGATAGTGTGCAACACAACGCTTCGCACACGGTGAAGGCGTCTTCACAATTGGTTGTTGGAAACTCTTTCATGCCGTTCGTTTTTATTAGATAATTTTGTGCACGAAGGCCTTATTATTAAGTGAAAACATCTGCATCAATTAATAACACCATGCATATTCAGGAAGACTTTAGGAACTGAAAAAATTTTTTTTTTCTTTTGCATCCCTTTAACCGTATCAGCAGCACCACAGGGTTACCACTGGTTATTGTTTGTATTGACAGAATCCAATTTGTTAGCATTTGTATAGATGCTAGAAGTGTCATTTTGAGACCGTATTAGCTGCGCTATAGAACCCTAAGATTTATCGTTATCAGGAAACGCAGCCCAGGATGATTAGCAGGCACCACAGAACTATATAAGAATTAGAAAGGCAGGTGCCTTCTCAAAACGGCGCTTTTTCCACGGCCCAAAGTTTTTTCTCTGATTGGCCAACGTGACATGTCACGTGAAGGTGGTCATTTTGTCCCTTTTGCAAGGGTAATGGCTGCTTCCAGTGAACAAGCGGTCCTTTATGTGGAATGTTTAGTTAGACTGATATAATGAACTATGGCGATCTTGTAATGTAACGTTGTGTTAGACAGATTCATGTTGAAGGCTACATAGCAGATATCTTGTTGAAATTGCCTCACAGCCTAACGTTACCACAACAAATTCAGATAAATGAGCCGCGAATAGCTACTAAAAATGTTTAATATCTATCTCGTTAGCTAACTATGTTATTAACAAGCTGCTTGGTTAACGCTAGCGCTACTCATCGTTATGTTGTTCAAAGCTGCGTGAACAAAGCAGGCTTATTACCCAACATATTATCCCCCTGAAAGCAACCTCTACTCCCCTGATTCCTGACCACAGCAACCGTGGTGCTAAGCTGGGCACACAGAATCTCAAATTGAAATCTGACAGACTGATATTCGTTAGATTTGCCATCTAATGTTAGCCATCTAGCAACACAACATCATTAGACTACAATGTAATAGCCTACTGTATATAGCAACTGCCTACACCACAACAGTGAAGCTTGTAAAGTCACAAGCTATTCGATTCATAACAGGAGTATACGATTAACATTAAATGTAGGCTAGCTGCTCACCTAATTGTAATTACCTAGCTCTAACGTTCACGTAACTCTGCAGCTAGCTAGTGCCATTGACATAGCCGGCCCGTTACCCATCCAACAATCAAATCATGTGTGTAGGACAACCATGGCAGTTATAGCCGGCTTGTGCTAAAAACTATAAACGATAAACAATCGTTACAACAGCGTTAGTTACCGTTAGTTCTAAACCCACCTATATGTAGTGGAGCTAGCTAGCTAAGTAGGCAACAGGTTCGTGGGTAGCTAACGTTAGCTACAACTTTAGCATTGTCGCTAACGTTAACTAGAAAGTGGAGCAGATCCGCTTTCTAAATCACATGGCCTGTTGAGCATAACGTTATATGCAATTCTCATAACTGAAGAATTCAATTTTAATTTAGGTAACGTTACAACTAGCTATGTAAGCAGGCTTAGCAAAGCAGGCTTATTAGCCAACAAGCTATATGCTATGCCGTGATTATGCATCTTTCATAGGTGTGCAAATCTAACGTTAGGTTGACAGACATGTCAATTTAATTAAATATATCCCTAATTTAGCGAAGGTTTTACCCGGATATAGCCTGGTTACATCCTAGCCCAGGGGTGGGCAACTCCAGGCCTCGCGGCCCGGTACGCAGTTTTTTACTGCCACCAGTTACCCTGGCTCAATCAGCTAATTAGTTGTAGCTATACACCATCACATACACTTGTAAATTACACCACAATTAAATGCTACAATACATGCATACCAACACAAGAACATTCATCAGCTGCTTTTTATATCGTGGAATATTGATAAAATATCAGATCATGTAAATGATTTGGTTAATTAAATAATTGCACCTGCACCTACTCACCTGGCAAAAACCACCCCTGTCTAGCTGGTTAAAAATACTTACTTTTCAAACATATTTAGCCGTATGTGGGAAATTGGGGGTCATATGGGGCTCAAGTCCTCCTGTCTCGGGGAGGCCAGTAGAGAGTAGCCTATAGATTACCATTGGAAAACCAAGCTGCAAAACCGTTTGCTAGCTAGCAACCCGACCGCATAATACACTGGGAGCCGGCCAACTCGTCTGCTGACCCGCTAGCCTCTTGCTATCTGGACGGTTTTTCACTACACAAGACACAAGTATTTCACCATGTTCACTGGGCTAGGTTATAAGTGTGATGTAACACTTATCTTGAGATGCCTGTCCTTAGAAATATTACACACGTAAAAACATTTCATTATCATGCACAAGATAACTGGCATGCGAACTTCATAGTTGTTAGCTAACCTATAGCGACAGCAGCTACGGAGCAGCTGTATGCTCCTTGCTAGCTAACCATAACCGTAGTTCAGTCAGAGATTCCCCTGGGGGAGGGTCTCTGCTTCAGTGGAGATGGGACTTGGATTTGAGGCGAAAATGCGAATAGGCCTCCTCACGTGATTGTACTGTGACGTAACTAGAATTATCATGTGACCATGTTCCAAATCTCATCAGTTTGTTCTTAACCAATCAGAGTTCAGTGTGCCTATGCAACACTCACTGATGAGCTTTTTAAAATCATGCCTTTCTTTTTTCTTTGCAGCCTAGAAAACATTTTGACCCAGGAAAAATGTAAAATGTGATTGCCTGATTCTATTGATTACCATATTGTGAGCTTTTGGCACCTAGATTTTGCTGGGGCGACTCCGTTGACTTTCACAGCGCTCCATTGGAAATACATGGCAGAGCTCATCGCTAATACTATTTCCGGGCCATGGCAGCCATCTTGCGGTGGTGCCACTTGCGGAAGAACCAAATTGAATAGGGTTGAATGGAACCATGTGACCACGTTCCTTTCTAGTTATTATATAGTTCTGTGGCAGGCGCACACCCCTACAATATTATAGTGAAATTACTCAACTAATTTTCAACAGCCACATGAGAAACATATCTATAGGCCTACCATGGTGGGCACAAAAAAAATTAAAATAAACTATACAAACACAGTATTCAAACTTAGGCCGAACTTTGATGGGTTTGAATTGGTGCGTGATGTTTTCTACATGACCAGACGCAGAAGGCAGGGCTTGGTGTTGAATATGGTTATTATGTCTTCATTGTCTAAAGAGTCTGCAAGTTCCCATCCCAAGGATAGTAGAGAGAGAGAGGTTGTACAGTCGAATTGTTGACATAAACGCGTCTTGATCCGATTTGTAGTTGAAAATGTCTCGTGTCTCACTATATATAAGCCTCTGACTTGGCAAATACTAGGCTACATGATGCTGTTTTCTGTCCTTATGTTTTGAATAAACCTGTCTAAAATACTTCCCATTTTTAAATCCTTCTTGAACTCTGCACCTCCGGAAAGTGCCTGCAGACTTTACAGTAGCCTACACTGTATCTTTATCCCTATCCTGTATTCTATCCATTTGAACTGTTTATACCATTTTATCGAATGGCGTTCGCCTCCAAGCATGGCTTTTTAAAAAGGAAGCAATAGATATTTATTTAGCCGATGAGAACCAACTACCCAGCAAACAGTGGACGTCCTAGGGACGTACCATTTTAGTCCTCTCAAAGTTATGATGTGACGTTCCCTAGGGATGTCCTAAAAACATTACTAGGACATTATTAAAGATGGTTACAATATGACATTTCATTTGAATGTTTCAGGGACGTTCAAGCAACGTCCCTAACCGGTTATGATATGACGTTGTGCTCATAACATTCATGGGACATTCAGGGACGTTCCTGCAACGTCTGTTACTGGTTACAATATAACGTCATGTAATGAAAGTCTGGGGGACGTTACTAGAACGTCCCGGGAGCATTCTTGGTGACGTCCATGTATCGTTTAGAAAACCCTACAAAAATATGTCAAGGCGACGTCCTGATGACATTTCGAGACGTTCAGGGGACGTCCCGGGGACCTAATTTTCTTAGCTGGGTAGCTAGCAGCTAACTTAGGCTACTTGCAATCACGAGCTAGACTACTAGCAGTGAAGGAGTAGCCTAATAATAACCTCTGGAACCTTTTTAATTCAATTTGAAGAGTTCTGACAACAGTCACCTCCCCATTGTATTCATGAAACTGATCAAATATAGATCCGATTGGTCAAAAATATAGAAATATGTTAAAACAGATCAAAGTGAAAGCTTGGGAGACTGTTGGAAGATATTGAGTCAACGTTATTTCAATAGCTGGCAGCAGTAACACAAAGGAGTCAACCCATAAGGTTTGCCCACCTTTTCGAAGGTAGCCTATAACCTACGGGCTTCGTCTATGGTTAGACTTATGATAGCTAGGGGAAATCTAGTCAAATTATTTTTTTTTTCAAACGTTTTCAAATTAGCATAATCAATTCAATTGCAGCAATCACATTTTTGTTCTCCCTCTCTCTGCTATTATCTAGCAGTAGACTAGGTGGCGCACTCAGATAGGCTACTCAGTTCGAGAGACATGCTTATTGAGGTAAGTTACGGGTGGGTTATAGGTTATAATGTTTCGTGACATTTTAATGTGGTGACTTAATTTAACTAAGTTACTAGAAGTTTCATTGTAAGATAATTCATGGCTACTTGGCAGTCTTTAATAATGTTAACTGTAAGCCTACTAGAAAATTATCAAAATTAAAATGAGAGCTAAGATATTATATGCACATTATGTTACTGTAGCTGACTTGTAAGGAAGCCTATATTGCGGGGGCAAAAAAATGAGCCACCTCTATAACCCCCCCCCCCCGAACGTGACGTAGTGGTAAAAGTCAACTCGTAAAAAAACAAGAATCTATCTTTTCACTGTTTCCCGATATAGCCTACAAAGCACTGTGAAACGAATGGATTTCTAAAATCCAGAGGGATTTTGGACAAAATTTTAAAGGGATATTTCGTAATTTTGTGGAGCCTATCCCATTGTAGCTAGGCTATTTGCATAGCGTGAATAGCAACATCAGCTCAGGCTGCAATTCGTAAATGTCGGGAGTCAAACAAAAATTTCACAGCTGCAACTAATGGCACTGAGTGAGAACAGAAACAAGCTAGCTTTGTAGCTATATTTTGCTCACATAATTTAGTTGTTTGATTATTACCTTAAAGGGATGTTTCACTATGGTAGGCTATAACATAAGTTCCATAGCTAAATTTAACTGCACAGCATCGCCGTTCCTCCTTGTAGTCAGGCTCCCAATTCACTCCATACCTGGATTATGGACCGGGCCAGTGGGGCCAGTGCCCCGGGGCCTCGGACTGCCAGGGGGCCTCCAAACCTCAGGCCGCTCACGGTGCGTGGCCAAAGACTTCTGAAGGAAGCTGACCACTAGGCCCCTGGGTGCTTATAGCGTGAGCTAACCACTAGGGCCCCCCAGACCCCTCAGCGCTTACAATGTGTGGGCCCCTTGGCGTTTAAAATGTGAGGTCACCACTAGGGCCCCCCAGACCCCTCAGTGCTTACAATGTGAGATCCCCCAGACCCCTTGGTGTTTAAAATGTGAGCTCACCACTAGGGCCCCTAGGCCCCTCTGGCTTAAAGCATGATCTGACCACTAGGGTCCCTGGTCCCCGCAGCGCTTACAATGTGAGGCCCCTCGGTGCTTAAAGCGTGAGCTGACCACTAGGGCCCCCGGGCCCCTGGTGGCTTATAGTGTGAATTGACCACTAGGGCCCCCAGGCCCCTCGTGTATACATCGAGCATAACATCTGGGCTCCTTGGTACATACAGTGCATGCTTAAAACGAGTGCCTCTCGGAGAGTACAGTGCTTCTGAGCCACTGGTTGGCACGCTACAATATGCTGTGACATGATACAATATTCACCAACAAGTCAGTTCATTCTGCATAACAGGACAGTTTGAAGGGCATCATATTATGGCAAGCCGCACGCCGTTTGTTATTTGACTTACCGTAACTAGGTATCCCTTTATTTTAGCTAGCTGCCCATTTTCCCTAGCTAGCTGCCCATATGATTCAGCTTGTTAACATAAATGAGTTAGCTAGCTGCCATTTTTGCCAGCTAGCTGCCCTTAAAACCAAATTAGCTGCACTAAAAAGCCAGCTAGTTAACTAGCTATCGGCCTAAAACTCAGCTGTCTAACTAGTTAGGTGGCACACAACTTAACTAGTTAGTTAGGTGGCATTTGTTTGTGGGTCGTCTGTGTGAAAGGGGTATAAGATAAAAGGGTAGCTAGCTACAGTGGGTTGAATAAATGTTAAACCAGCATGCCATAGTCATGATGCTTAAATCAAAGCTACTAGCTAGCTAACTATTAATGCTATTAGTTCAAAACTACTATTAGTTCAAAACATGGGATGCTGTGGCCGTGGGAATAAAAACCTCATTGAGAGCTTATTAGCTAGCGGTTTTGTGAAACATTCAAAAAATATGCCAAAAGCTATATTTTTTCATACACTAACGTATATATAAGAGACCCAATCCAAACTCAAAGATTAAGGAAAACCACGTTATTTTTTTCCATAGACCATCTGTTTTTAGATGCACGGAAGTAGATAATGCTAACGTTGACATGCAAATTGTCGACAGCTCTTACGAGGTCTTTTTTTCCCCTCCCCATCGATGGGGTGTGGCCTGTGTGCATAGTCTCCACCAAGTAATTTCACTGACTTATCAGAAACCTTTGTTGGTTGTTCAGCCAATTTTTAAAAAGTTATCTTTTGAATTTCCAGCAACATAATTCTCTCTGTGTCAGGCAGGTATATAAGACATTCCTTGGTAGGAAAAGCCACAGACAGATGCCTGTTTTCTTGCTTGGTACGCCACAGTAATATATTCACAGACTTTTTTCATCTTTTTCTAAAACAACAGCCTTTTTAAAGGTTATTTTAACAATCTCTCCTAAGGGCTATTTTCTAACAGCCTTTTTAAAGGGTTAGGGTTATTTTCTTTTATGTGCTTTTCTATTTTTTTCTTTTATCTACTCAAAGCTGCCTTTAGGTACACGTAGACTATAAAATATTACCACTTGATTGTATTTTCCAACAACAGTATTTGAAGGTTGTTGTCATTTTTAATACATATTAATTTAATTATTATTTAATAAGTATTGAGATATGCTATAAATATATTCATATAAATAGCATACTAGTTCTGAAATATGGACCACAAACGTTGGAATATTAGTGCTTCCAAAAGGAAAGCCAAAAAAGAAAAGGAGGCAAGAGAGGCAGTTTTGCTTCAAAGTGTTCCACTGATACTCTGATAGCAATAATGATGACAGCAGCACTGTTGTCAGCTGTGAGGACGGAACTAGCACTAGTTCAGTTTCCAGTAATGTTGTCACTCCCCCAGAGCCATCCTTTGAAGGCAAACCCTCAATAGCTAATGGTAAACAAGAACCATCTTTTCCACCTCAGGAGCAGTTGGGCAGTTCACAAGAATCAAATCAACAACCAAGCCATTCCTGGTGCTATGAGGTCACTGACCCTGCATTATGGCAAAGCACTTCCAGTGACATTGTTAAGTCAGTGCTTATTGAAAGAGGAGCAGTCCCCTTCCAAAACTGCAGTGAAAAATACCCAGCTTCAGTCCGAGATGGAGCGCTTGGTGGAAAGACTAGAAGTTTCAACAATTAACTTCTGAACTATATATTGACAAATGGGCAGAAGGTTTCTAGACAGTGGCTACTGTACTCACCCTCAAAAGGTTGTGTGTACTGTTTTGCATACAAACTGTTCTCCAGCAAGCTCGTGGCTTTAGTCAGGGGTTTAGTGACTGGGAGCACTCTAAAAGACTAGGGTAACACGAAAAGAGTGCAGAACACAGATCATGCATGCTTGCCTTGCACCAGCGGACAAAGCGCAGTGCTATAGATGCATATCTCATGCAGCAACTTGATGGGGAACGTAAATACTGGAGGAACATTTTGAAAAGAGTTGTAGCAGTGATCAAGTTGATCGAGTTGACTTTCACTTGGGTGAAAGTGGACTTGCGAGATGATGAGGGGAGATGATGAACAGTTTGGGTCAACCCATAACGGTAATTTCCTTGGCATCTTAGAATTTCTATCACAATTTGATCCATTCTTAGCTGAACATATTAAAAAGTTTGGTGGAAAAGGAAGAGGCATAGTGTCCTATTTGTCATCGACAATATGTGAAGAACTCATTGAGCTAATGGGCCAGAAAACTCGCCAAACAATAGCAGATGAGATTTGGGATGCCAAATATTTTTCAATAATTGTTGACTCCACCCCAGACCTGTCACATGTGGACCAATTGACGTTCATATTCCGGTTTGTTAACAGCAGCGGGATGTGGTGGAGCGATTCCTGGGCTTTGAGCTTATTGAGAACCACACTGGTAAAAGTTTAGCAGACTGTGTGACTTTGATGGTGGAGGGCCTTGGGTTGGACCTCTCAAGAGGTCAGTCATATGACAATGCAAGTAACATGTCAGGAAAATACAATGGCCTACAGGCCCACCTGAAACAAAAAAACCCTCTGATAGAGTATTTGTCTTGTGCAGCGCATTCACTTAACTTAGTTGGTGTTAACACCTTAGACAGCTGTAGCCCAGAGGTTGACAAGTTTTTTTAACATGTTGCAGTCACTGTACACATTTTGCTTTTCATCCACACACAGATGGGGGAAAGACTTTCGGAAGACAGATGTCAGACTGACATTAAAATCACTGTCCAGTACTCTGTGGAGTGCTTGGGCAGAGTCAACCAAGACATTGCGGCAAAATTTCACCCACATTAGTGAGGCCTTCGATGGTATGTGCAATGATGATAATGAGAAAAGAGATACTCAAATTGAGGCCGCTGGACTATGTGCTAAATTGGACACTTTAGAGATGGTGTTCATGGCACATTTCTGGGACGTCATAGTTGACCGGTTCGACGCTACAAGCATGCACCTACAGAAAAGTGACAGTGACATCTCTGTAGCAGCACAGCTTTAGTGTTTGTTGAGGGATTTTGTGGCGGGACAGCGAGACCAAT
Source organism: Synaphobranchus kaupii (assembly GCA_029718625.1). NCBI lineage: Eukaryota > Metazoa > Chordata > Actinopteri > Anguilliformes > Synaphobranchidae > Synaphobranchus > Synaphobranchus kaupii. Next base: position 37,005,071 of record CM056386.1, read on the forward strand.
TTGAGGCTTTTGAAAGGGCAGCCTTAAATGTGACAGGTGTTTCTCAGTCATATAAGCACGATCTTCAGCGAAAGAGGAAACACAAAAGATTTGCAGATGAGAGTCCAAAAGACATGTGGGCACTTGGGCACATGTCCAAAAGACATGTGCCCAAAGATCCTCACGGGACCACGATCCGGCCCTGATTCACTCCCATTCATTTTCGGGACCTAGAACTATTTATGCCTGATTAGTTTTAAAGCACAAGCCGGATCTTCTTTTTCTTTTATAAGGCAATGAAACGTTGAAAATACATCTGACAGGCTGCCAAAACAGATCAATACCTTTTGACGTTAGTGCTGTCTTTTATCAACCTATTTTCCTCTGTAGCCTAGTTAGTTTGTGCTTTAAAATTATACATTTCCATGATGTCTTGAAAATGAATGGGAGTGTAGCCTATTGGGAGCACAGAACTGTAGCCTGTAGAACAGTTCTGTGATCGGGAACCTGACACAACCGGGAGGAAAGGTGATTGTTAACGGTCAGTAGGGACAGCTGATGTTGCTGGTATAGGTAGTAGGCTAGCCTATTCACACTATGCAAATACAATGGGGTAGGCTGCATAAAATGACTTGCTGTAGCTACTAAAGTGAAATATCCCTTTAAAACAGGTCCAAAATCTCTCTGGATTTTAGAAAGTCATTCGCTTCGCAGTGCTTTGTCAGGAAAAAGCGAAGAGATTCCCGACGTTTTTATGAGTTGAAGCCTGGCACACAACAGAAGAATATCGTAGGCTACTCTTACAGTGGTGACAGCTCTTCCGAGTGGAGTTTCTTCCCACCCCGAGCGTGACGTAGCCTAATAGCAATGGGGGGTGATAACTATTGAGGGGGCAATGCCCCCCAATACTGTTATTGAGGTGGTAAATGCCCCGTCGCTCCCACGTAGTCAGCGCCAGTGAGCCTATATAATTAATATAGCAAAGCTGTTAGTAGTAAGATAGCAAAACTGCAAAAAGTGCCACAAGCTCACACACGACTCATGCATAATTTAATATATATCTCCCTCTCTCCTGCACTCAATTGTAGCCTAAGTGTGTAGGGTCAGTGATGGTTTTAAAATGAGCACCTTGCTGAATTTGTACGTAGCCTACACTGTCATTATTATATGAAAATCTAAATACAGGAATATATTAAATAAACTTGAACCAGACAAATAAGTGTGGTGGCTAATGATTTTCATAGATAATCGATAGATAATGTTCTATAAAGTTTTTGGTGAATGTATAGTTATGAAGGTGTGAAAATAATGGCAGCTCTCTCCAGAGGTTGACACCAATGGCAACATAAATATTTTCACATGGTGAGGATTGGTAAAATTTGAAGTACTCAGGCTATTATAACTGGAAGTTTTATGGTATATTATTTTAATAACTTTGGACTTTATTGGCTGGGTCTGGGATCAATTTGGGGTGGGCCCAGGCCCACCTGTGGCTACGCCCCTGGTGTGTGTGTGTGTGTGTGTGTGTGTGTGTGTGTGTGTGTGTGTGTGTGTGTGTGTGTGTGTGTGTGTGTGTGTGTGTGTGTGTGTGTGTGTGTGTGTGTGTGTGTGTGTGTGTGTGTGTGTGTGTGTGTGTATATGTGCGTGTGTGTCTACTCGTTTTTATGTCTATGAGCCAGCCAGAATTTTTATGACTATGAGCATACTGGGATTGCTTAAGCAACTCAGGAACCACACCTGTGTGAATGCACCTGCTTTCAATATAGCCTACTTTTTATGCCTTGTTCACACAAGTGTTGCTTTAATTATGCCAGGTAATATATACATATATATATGTAAAGATAGGCATGCACATATATAGCAGCATTGCATGTTCAGATCTCCGTGAAAAACGTTCACATGTAGGTATGGAGCAATAGATTTTCAATTGAATGATGGCAGTTGAGTCCTCAGGGTGTGATGGAAAAGATCCTGATCACTGTCAGTCCCAGCAGTAAATAGTTTTTTTGTCAATGAAAGGGGGCCCTGATAGTCATAGCAACAGACATTCGATTTAGTAGTGGGAATTACATATATTTATTTCTTCGGTCCAGACATTTAGTTTGAACTGTGAGCCCGATTTACTAGTCTTGTTTGAATTGAATCTTAAGCAATGCTGGCAGAAATTGAAGCAAGGGAAAAGGGAGGGGAAAAGAGATCAGCCTTTAGGGGGTGCTGTTTTGTATTATTCACCTTATCACCTGAAATATAGCAGTGAGACACACTGGTATTATTTAATAATACATGACTTTACTGAAGCAGCTGTTTTAGTCTCTTTGCCTGGCTTATATGAACACCAGCCCTTGGAGAAGAGGTCTTTTATGACTCAAATTTTAAATGCATTCTACCCAATCCTGTATTGCAATTAGCATGATTATACATACTGTACAGCCACCGGAGTTGGAAGAGAGCTGTGTCAACACAGACACTTTGATAATTACAGGCAACTGAGGTATGTTTATATGCATGCTCTGATTTCAAAATGTATGCTACTTTTTGTGTATCATTATCCAATCAGAATTACAGTTACTGTAGTTATGTGTGTGGTTAAAGCAAGCAAAGACAGCTCTCATTCAATATATAAAATGCATATATTATCATATTTTTAATGATGCAGTGCTTCTCTAAAGTATTTCTAAACCTAAATAAATATTGTAACATGATAAATGTACCCAGCAAATTGGTGTGAGGCAATTTGCTCTACAGCTGAAAGTGTGTCTTCTTAAAAGAAAACAAAACTAAAGTATTTTTCAAGGAAAGCAAACCTAAATGTACATCGTTAATTGTAATTTTGTTAATATCCCATACATTACTCAGACTTTTTGGCAGAACTGTATCGTGCAAGTTGTACTACAGTTTGGGAGCAGTTGTACACAGGTGTTACAATGCAACATATGTGATAAGGCTGTATTACTATACTCATCTGGCTCTCCACACAAACGGGTTTAATGTCCAACTTTGGGTCCATTCATAATAACTGTTTAAACACCACATTTATGGAAAAAATAAAAAGCTTGCCATGAGACATTAAATCTAGATGAGATTTCATTGAACGGCTCCATCATACCCGCTGGATCCATTAGATCCGTGCGTATTAGCAAGTCTGCGTGGCCAAATTGAACGTTGGTCATGAGCTAAGGGTAAGGAAAAATACACAGCAAATATTTCAATGTGCCAATTTAGTACTGCTGGTGTACATTTAACACCCTATGGTGTTTATATGAATCCACGGACTAATTAAATGTTAAATGTAGCCTACACCACAATTTTGTAGGATAAATAAATGTAGGCCGACATATTTCTTCAAAGACTGAATGAAAAAAATAATTGCATTTGCAGAAGGCAGTAGCAGTCTACATGGCCAAACTTGCCCTGATTCCAAAATCATTTTTAAAATTTATTTTCTTTTCAAATATTTTACTGATTTGACATACAGTCAAGCTCGAAAGTCTACACACTCCTTTCACCTTCTCCACGTTTTATTACGTTACAGACTTATACTACAATAGATTGAGTTCATTTTTTGCCTCAAACATCTACACACAATAGCCAATAATGACGAAGTGAAAACAGGTTTTTAGAAAATATGCAATTTTATTTTACTGACAAAAATAGGTTATTTAGGGGTTACATATCTGTACACACCCTTAGCCTAATACTTGGTTGCTGCACCTTTGGCAGCGATTACAGCTTCAAGGCATCTTGGGAAAGAAGCTACGAGCTTGGCACACTTGTTTCTGGACATTTTTGCCCATTCCTCTTGGCATATCCTTGCAAGCTCCGTCAGGTTGGATGGGGAGTGTCGGTACACAGCCATTTTCAGCTCTTTCCACAGATGTTCAATTGGATTCAGGTCTGGGCTCTGGCTGGGCCACTCAAGGACATGCACAGACTTTCTCCGAAGCCACTCCTTTGTTCTCTTGGCTGTGTGCTTCGGGTCGTTGTCATGTTGGAAGGTAAACCTTCGCCCCAGTCTGAGGTCCAGAGCGCTCTGGAGCAGGTTTTCTTCAAGGATCTCGGTGTACTTAGCTGCATTCATCTTTCCCTCTATCAGGACTAGTCGCCCCGTTCCCACTGCTGAAAAACATCCCCACATCATGATGCTGCCACCGCCATGCTTCACTGTAGGGATGGTATTAGCCAGGTGATGAGCGGTGCCTGGTTTCCTCCAGACGTGACGCTTGGTATTCAGGCCAAAACGTTCAATTTTGGTTTCATCAGACCAGAGAATCTTGATTCTCATGGTTTGAGAGGTCCTCTAGGTGCCTTTTGGCAAACTCCAAGCGGGCTGTGATGTGCCTTTTACTAAGGAGGGGCTTCCGTCTGGCCACTCTACCATAAAGGCCTGATTGGTGGAGTGCTGCCTGGATGGTTGATCTTCTGAAAGGTTCTCCCATCTCCACAAGGATACGCTGGAGCTCTGTCAGAGTGACCCTCGGGTTCCTGCTCACCTCCCTGGCCAAGGCCCGTCTTCCCCGATTGCTCAGTTTGGCCGGGCGGCCAAGTCTAGGAAGATTCTTGGTGGTTCCAAACTTCTTCCATTTACGAATGATGGTGGCCACTGTGCTCTTTGGGACCTGTAAAGCTGCAGAGATTTTTCCGTACCCTTCTCCAGATCTATGCCTTGACACAATCTTGTTTCTGAGGTCTGCAGATAAGTCCTTTGACCCCATGGCTTGGAGTTTGCTCTGACATGCACTGTCAACTGTGGGACCTTATATAGGCAGGTGTTGGCCATCCCCAATCATGTCCAATCAATTGAATTTATCACAGGTGGACTCCAATTAAGTTGTAGAAACATCTCAAGCAGTATCAGTGGAAACAAAATGCACCTCAGCTCACTTTTGGGTGTCATATCAAAGGGTGTGCACACTTGTGTACATATGATATTTTACATTTTGATTTTTAATAAATTAGCACAAATGTCTAAAAACCAGTTTTCACTTTGTCATTATGGGCTATTTTGTGTAGAATTTAGAGACAAAAAAATGAACTCAATCTATTGTAGAATATGTCTGTAACGTAATAAAACGTGGAGAAGGTGAAAGGAGTGTGCAGACTTTCCGGCTTGACTGTATGTCCGTGTAACTATTCATACTCAGCTAATATAAAAACACTACGACAAAAGTAATTATAAAGAACCCTATACCTCTTAAAATTCGTTTTATTTAAATTTGTATTACGTACTGACACAGGGAAGATAGATAACCATCTCTTATGATCAACACGTTAAAGCAAGCCGGGCCTTTGTCGGCTTAAATGTTTCTCATGTTTCCCCCCTGTTTTAATTTATTTATTTTAACCAGTTAGTAATATAAGCCAATATTACCACCCAGCTTCGAATACTGTGCAGCGAGTTCAGTCGATTTGGACATTCCGTTTTAAACACCGTGACCGCAACATGACCAACATTTCTGACGTTGAAAATAGCCTCAGCGTGATTGTAGGCCTGAAAAAACGTATCCATCCCCTGGGACAAATCAACTTTAACTTTATGCCAATGACATTGTGAAGTATTTTCATCCATTAATTGACTACTTTCTTGATTTTTAAATGTGTCGTTGTCTTATTTAGGCTAAGCCTCGTTTTGATCAAGATGCACATTCAGGAAAAGTTAAACTAGATGATAACGCAGGGAATCAAATAAGTGTAACGCTTTTTTAAGAGGTTCAGTTTTATTTCTGACATACTCAAATATTTCTATCCTTCTTCTTTTTATGAACAGACACGCGGAAGAAGAAAGCACAGAAAAGGAGAGCTTGTGTGCACCAGTAAGTAGCGATTCGTTTCCATTGTGTGTTTTATTTTACCTGCATACCTGCCGGCCGCTTTCTGTTGAACTGCAGTGCCGACGCAGAGGGCAGTATTCCCTGACAATCGGGCGAAAGCCATAAAACACATGCAGAGGTGCTGGCCAGTTGCATTACGTCATATTTTCTGCTGCCTTGCTATAAAAAAAACGTTTGAGATATTTAAAAGAGCAATGTGTAGACCTAATATGGACACACGCTGCAGAAATCCAGCGAATTGGATCTGCTTAATCAGATACGCTTTTCTGCAGCTAGTTAGCGTGCACGTTTGATCACTTCGTAGAGCGTGAAACCAGAAGTCTAACAGGCAGATTCTGGTCGGCAGTCTAGCCTGTGAAAGCAGAGCATTTTCTGTGAAGGATCAGGAAGGATTTTGACGTCCCAGAAGGAATGTGTTTTCATTGCACATGGATCATTTTTTTAAATTAAATGCTAAAATACTGACAAATTGGTGTATAGGCTATGTTGTGGATCTTTTTTAACAACACAAACCGAGAAACTATTCAGTAACACAAATTTGCCTTTGGAAATGTTCAGTCAAAGACGTTCAAAAACAGCGAACCCATTGTTGATATAGCTTTTAACCGTCACTTTTGACTATTGTTGACCCACGAGGCCCATGATTAATTAAACCGTGAACGCAATGATACCCAAATGTAACTGACTTGATGTAGGAATTGTGTGTTAAAAGCCATATGAGCACGATAATTGTATGATCTACAGTGCTTGCATCTTCCAGTATAACATAGGGAGCCTATCCTTTAGGGTGACTGGTCGTCCCACGCCCCACCTGTTAAAATCTCACTTTGGTACATTTTTATGGTTTTAATGTTTTTCTACATTAATCATTCAGTTTGAATATGGCGACCACCAGTGCTATTGCCCACGGCGGCATTTCCCGAGTGCTAGGATCACCATGTCATAAAATCTTATGAAATAGCGCCGAAGATGAATTATAGCGCTTGGGCTTCGAGAAGAAAACCATCTGATTCTCCCTAAAGTTTTAAATAATTAACATTTACAGCAGACCATAAAAAATATCTAGGTCGTTGGTCCACATCGCATTAATACGTGCCAAAAATCATGATTTTTAAAAATCACATTCAACAAAGTAAATTCGTTTAATAAAATAATAGATAACACAAAATAAATACAATTATAAGTAAAAGTAATCTATTTTCAATGAAGATAATACAGAAATAACCGAATATAAACAGACTATGCTACTGATAAAATGTTTTACAAAAAAGCCAAAACACTTAATTGATAAACATTTTGCTTTTTATTGTAGCCTATATTAAAGCAATAGCATAGAAATATTTTGCATGCTTGCATTTTATTCGTTAAAATATCATAATTTCTTCGAGCGAGGGGTCGATTCAACTCAAGAGCCAAGCGATAACTTTTGGTTGCCGAACGAAGCGCCATATTTGTTATTCTGTATATTTCGTTTATTCCAGTTTAAGAAAAAAAAACTGTTTACGATGTTGACAAAATTGTGGCACTGTCGTGTGTTCACTGTTTTCATGGTTACGACAAAATCCTGTATGGGCTTCGATTCTATTATGTATGCAGATCCGTTGACTATTTCGCGTGATTAAATGTCCTTCTGAAAGCCACCACAGTTTTTAAAGCGCCACAGCCATATCTAGGCCTATATAATAATAATATTTATTATTTTTATTTAACCTTCCAATTAGGTCAACAGAGAACTAAATTATCTTTCGTAGTGGAATAGAACCATATGAAGTATTAGCATATACTTGAAATACATAATAGCCTGGTTCAATGTTACCACTGTGCATAATTACAAACTTACACCTCTTATTTATGAGACAACACTTGCTTCAAAACCCATAACATAGCCTATGAAATATTTCAGATTGAATAGGAAATTAAGGCAGTGTAAAATAAGTAATTTTGTGGAAAAATAAAACTTCTCTCCAGGGTGGGAAAATACAGGACCCACCTCCAATGTTTAGCTTCAGTTCGTTGTGACCCCACCGAACTTACGTTACATCCGCTTAAAAAACAATACAAATTGTTCAGTTTAAAAAAAAAAATTTAATTACATCTATCATTCAGTGCATTTTGTGGCGTGGTGTCGTGGGTCGGTTAGCTGTACCACTGTAATGCTGACATATGTTTATTTTGCAGACTACTCTGCTATTTCAGCACCAAGGTACACACTACAGAATACCTAGGAGGGAAAAGTATTGCAATACTCCGGGAACAGTCATGTTAATATAGCCCTATAACTGATCCAATTGCTCATTACACATATACGCTCAAATAAAGACCAGACGTGTCTGAAGCATTCGATACCTGAATTGCCATATATCATGGCAGTGGTCGAGGTTGTGTTGCAGTGGCAGGCACCGCAGAAACAGTAACAGTAACGACAGCGCGTCTGCTTGGAGTCCCCCAGTGTTAACATGGTATATTTAGGATGGCAGTGTTCTTGTCTTATCTACGAGCGTTGGTGAGATTTTGGCGCCTGCTGGTGATCCACGTGAGATCAGAGTGAGTGGTGTGTGTGTGTGTGTGTGTGTGTGTGTGTGTGTGTGTGTGTGTGTGTGTGTGTGTGTGTGTGTGTGTGTGTGTGTGTGTGTGTGTGTGTGTGTGTGTGTGTGTGTGCGCGCGCGCGCGTGCGTGCGCGAACATGCACAAATAAATATATCAGCTCGTGTGGACCATTGCAGGTAGCATTACATGTGATCATGTGAGAGGTGTATTAAGGAATGCCATCTCTACTGCATGCATAATATGTCTCGGACACACATAGAGCCAGGTGTAGACACAAAATAGTTACCGTTTATCACGTTCCTTGTGATTTGTACTGCCAAAATCAAATGGTAGGCATAATCCAATAAGGGACCAATACAATCAAAATAGACATTAGTTAATAATTCGCATTGTTCTTGGCCTTCGTAAAAAGGGAGGGAGTCGCTGAAGGAAAACATTTGTTTCCGTTTATTGGTTGTGAAACCTGGCGAATATATATCACTATTTGTAAGTCGGCGATGAACAAAATCAATATAAGATGGAAAATAACAGGGCGCTACAATTGATAAAACGCAGCCTACGTCAATGTTGCAAATATGGTTTTGCGAGTTTCAGTAACAAAAACAGGTCAATCTGCGTCTTTAATCATTCCCTTATGAGTACTGGAGGCAGACCATATCGTAGCCATCCACAGTCTGTGAGTGATAACCAATCCAAAGTAACTTGAATTTAAGAAGGCTAAAGTAAACCAATTAACCGGGATCCAACGAACGAATTAGAACTCCGGGCCCTTTCTGGCTTCAGGTTTGCTTTATAATTGTCACTACTGTTATTGAGTGCATATCGCAGTTTTGCATCTGATGAGAGCTCTTCCAGAGACGTGTTGGGCCTTTACAAATGAACTGCACTCGGCACGACCTGCTGTAGTCGTCCAGTGCGCATTAGAAACGCCTGGCTTGAATAAAGTGGACTTTTTCCACATCTTAGACCACTCGATTTTGGTCTGTTAGAAGCCCTCAAGACTCAGTTTACAGTACAGTACATTCAATTCCTTTAGTCTATTTCAAACTGGGTTCAGTTTATACTTTAAAAAATAATATATGTCTTGCTGCTTTCCAAAATTATATTAGTTTTACTGGACCTGAAAATTAAGTGACTGTTTCAAAAGAGTGAATTTCTGCGCATTGCTAGACACTTTACCAATTGATACATTTACAGTTTGTTATTACTGTGGTCAGATAACACATGTATGCTTGTGTTGTAGGAATGCCTACCTGCTTTGCTGCAAAAGGCTAACAGAAACGTTTGGGAATGATTTGTCCACTGATACACCACACGTGTCCCCTATTCAGCATGCCCAAAATTGCAAATCAAGTGTTCCAAAACAGGAACACGCATGTTTTCTGTACTTGCATTGAGATTGAGTCGTCTCGCCGTAACAAACCGATAGCCTGATAGAAAACTGCAAAGCAGATGGCCTAAATACGCTCTATTTGGTTACAATAGATTTGGACGTAGCCTACCTCTTTACCATGTTCATTGAACGTTTACAGTGAACTCTAGGCAAGGTAATCTTTGTAAAACAGTAGCCTATCCATCATTTCACTACAAAGTCACACAGAACGATAATTATGAAATAAGTTGTAAAATCAGACCATTAGCGAAATCCAGTAAGTTGGGACTGGTGTCTGTGTAAAACAACTTTGCAGGTCAGCGCCCTGCTGCTGGGTTCTAGTTTTCTACGATGTACTAGGTTCATTGCAATTATCCATCACCCAGTAAGGGTCACATTATTGAAAAGCGTATCAGACTTCATAGTCCGAAAGGAGAAGGACCTCCCATTCAGTGTGGTTCAGTGTCGGGGACGTCATGTTTAACATCTGAGGTGTTCTGGGCAATTCAACGGTCATCCTAAAATATCGTCCGTTTAATTCGATTCCAGGTTACGTTCTTACAAAAAGCAAGCAAATTTCAAAGTATATTGAGACACTTGAGAAGTAATGATTTCTGATCCACGATAAAATTTTAATAGCCTAGTTGTAGGCTACAACTTTGAACAAAGCAGAATTTGAACAAAGTTTGACTGACTGAGGCAAATGCAGTCCGTTGCTATTGCACTGTTTTCCCTTCTCAACAAATCTCAATTTCCTGACACTTTGATTAACAGAAAAAACACAACATTTGGGATTCAAGCTTCTCAAGTGTTTGTTGTATCGTATCATGAGCTACCCGATATGCTAATCGATATGAAATGTCACGGAATAATGATTGTGGTGCCACTGCAAATATGCTTGAGTAGCCTACATCTCTGTGGCAAATGTTAGCTACATTTAATACTTTTTTCAGTTTCAATTTCCATTGTATCTTACTTGGACATATCGAAGTTGATTGCATGACACAATTCCGATCGCAATGATGTGAAACCGCTCTACAACTACAACCGCATGTCTGGCACGTTATTTTTCCTCATCTATTATTAGACCTATTATTATTATTTAGGATGAAACGGTCGCACGTCCTAAACTGAGCGCAACATTTACTGAACTATACGTCATCAGTGTCATCCATGATGAATATATCAGTGAAAATGGCAAATTATTTATAAAAAAAAGAGTGAAAATGGCAGCGTTTTATAGGTGATGCAGAAAGATTGATCTACAGCCACTTAAGGAGTTTACAAGAGGTCACGGGGTGCCTTTTTTCTTTCTTTTTTAAATTTCACTATATGACATGAGTTGACTTTGCAGGAAATTACCTCCATTGTCACCTGCCATTTATACGGTAATGGTGTGTCTGAATAAGGTATCAGAGCCGACGATAGAGTTTGATCCCGGGTCGGGCCCACAAGAAACTGGCCCATCACGAAAACACGAAACACCGAACCCGTTTATGTTCCGTGCTGTTTGAGTGTGAAAGCAGATTTTTCTGGAGAACCAAGCTCGCTGCGGCTTCATGTGATTACATTCCTGAGCTCTCCGAGTTCATGAACTGGGTGTCTCCGTGTCATACATAAATCCCCGCAATAGATTCGCTTCTTGTCCGGGGGTATAGTCTGCGGATAGGAAAGCAGTCTGTGCTGGGGCCCGGGAGATATACTTGTAAACGAAACAATTAGAAACATCTATCTATCTATCTATCTATCTATCTATCTATCTATCTATCTATCTATCTATCTATCTATCTATCTATCTATCTATCTATCTATCTATGTCTGTCTGTCTGTCTGTCAGTGTGATGTTGTAATGCTCAGAGTTTTAGTTTGTGCCATAGTAAAACTGGAGTGTACTATAAGCTGACACATCAACTGGAGACGTTTGAATCAGTGCGGGATATTGTTGGTCTTGTGTCTTCACTAACTGGGGAAGAATTGCAAATGGTGTGGTGAAGGATGTGGCAAATTAAAATGGAATGGTTGAATGAAAGGACTACTCAATAAAGTATTTTTGAAAATACTATCTATCTATCTATCTATCTATCTATCTATCTATCTATCTATCTATCTATCTATCTATCTATCTATCTATCTATCTATCTATCTATCTATCTATCTATCTATCTATCTATCTATCTATCTATCTATCTATCTATCTATCTATCTATCTATCTATCTATCTATCTATCTATCTATCTATCTATCTATCTATCTATCTATCTATCTATCTATCTATCTATCTATCTATCTATCTATCTATCTATCTATCTATCCTGTAGTAGCTCATCTGTCAACCAGCAGCATAGCCAGAAATACTCATTGGTGGGCCTGCATAAATAACTAGGTGGACCTTTCACCCTGGCCAACCCAGCCATATCTGCTCACTCAACACAGGATTTGGGATCAAAAATGGAAGTTTAATGTTAAAAGATAAGTCAATATTCTATCTATCTATCTATCTATCTATCTATCTATCTATCTATCTATCTATCTATCTATCTATCTATCTATCTATCTATCTACCTATGACTGTATCTATACTTGACTGTATCTATACTTATATATATGTGTGTGTGTGTGTGTGTGTGTGTGTGTGTGTTTGTGTTTGAAGGGGGAAAAGGATGGCAAAAAGCTTTACAATTTTTCCAACATACAAATGAAACATCAAATTAGTTCGCCCGGGGGCTTCATTTTTCTAGTTCCACATTATAACTAGTTATTGAACTAGGTGCAAGATCTAAAAGCCATTTGTGCGGAGACAGATTTCTCTGCCGTTTCCTCATCAATAACTCCTTGGCAGTGAACTATTGGAACGAGTCAAACGCGAGAGGTGAAATGCAGGTCATGCTGTCTAACTAATATTAAAATGCGTCCGAGGCACTGGAGGGAGGTGAAAGGGGTTGCGGCGCTGGGGGTGGGGAAGAGGGGGCTTCAGAGGGGCGGGGGTGTGGGGCGTTTCAGACCACTCGTGGTCGAAAAAAAACTATTTTGAAACATGCAGTTTTGTGTATTTGTTACCTATTCCTCTGGGTATACTGATATTATCATATACTGTAACAGAGAAACAAGGAGGGGGGGGGGGGGGGGTATTTCTTGTGGAGACAGAAGAAACGACGACGACATATATTGAGATCTCCTCACATCCAATAAACACAGAAATCAGACACACAAAAATTATGAATAAAGGGCACGAACTCCTCAGTTATGGAGACATTTCAGTGGTCAATTCCTTTCTCATTTTTTTTCTTTTTCACCGACTAAATAATACATTCCACCGCCACTGTGTGCTTACACAGTACTGAAGCCCGAAGTACTGATAAAGCATCTTCGACCTTTATTTTTGTGACAATGGAAACAAAAAAGTGTCATATTGACGGAGAGAATGGGTACCCAACATATAGAGGGAAACAGAGATAAGGCGTTTTACTTTTGCAATTTAATGGTGATTTGTGAGCACACGGCCACTTGACACAATTAATTTATCCACCCATCTAAGCGATATTCCCAATTACTGTTCACAAACAAATATATCGAAAAAAGAAAAGCGAGCTTTAAAGATAAGCTAAAGACTTGGAGTCAGCTTTTACAGAGATCCGTACAGTACATATGATTCCGAACAGAATAGTAAGTAAAAACGCTTTTTTTTTTTAAACGAACTCAGGCTAACATCATCAATATTTTTACTACCACTGATAATTTTATTTTTTCATGTGAGTCATTTCGTCGATGCTTCTTTCCCCGTCTCATTATTTCTTTTTGCAAATGCCAGATTGATAATGCAGGACATGGGCCTACAGGTTACCGAACGGTCAGTATGATAATGACGAGCACAATAAACCCCTGGGAACAATAGAAATGTATTTTTCATCTCGACTGTCAGGCGGCTGCTTTGTATCTATCTTGTTTGTGACTGAATATTTATACAATTGGGGTCACTTCAATAGGAGTTAGGATTACATAGAATCTGAAAGTGAATGAAAAATCTTTCCATTTTATACACAATGTATGTTTGTATGTGTGCGCGCGCGCGGTGCGTGAACGTGAGTGCTCGTGTGTAGAATTTTTCACCCGTTTTTCAGGCTTTGATATCGACGAACAGATTTGGTCATTGCCATTTCAGCTTCCCTAATTTTGATTGTGCCCGGGAAGGCACACGAAAGCAGCAACATCTGAGAAGGCAGTCTCGAGGGATGGAGTCTTGCGGCGTAATTTATGTGGCCAAGGCTGACACTAACTGTTTGCAGAGTGCTCATATATGTCAGTTTTCTGAACGCTTTGCGAAAGGTCGAAGTTGGTGCACAGTGAGAAAAAGCAATACATCTCTAGACAGTTAAAAGCGGAAGTTGTCCTGTTGATGCCTGTTGTATTTCGCTTAAAAGCTACCTCTTTGCATTTATGTCATCACGCATCCATTCTACACGTGTGTACTTCACACAAGAAGATAACGGAAAGTGGAAAAAAATATATCACTTTTAATTTCGGTGGTTGCACGAATGGATCAGTCTATATGTCGACATGCATATATAAAATTAATTAATGTCATACTAAATTTCTAAATAAATAATTGAGATCCAGGTCTATAGCTTAAACAATACGTTTTTTCATGCTGAACTATATAGAACACGTTCCAGCGAGGCAATACTGGGGAAATAAATTGCGAAGTGAAGATTTTTTCAATACTTTTCACGAGGAAATATATGTATTTTTTTATAATAGGTCTATGGCATCATCACCTTCTCTCCCAATTTGAATCAATTCTTCCAAGTGAATCTTAGCTTCGTCAAAGTTTGTCCTAGCACGGGGGCTAAGGTTAAATTGGTGTTATTGCCATTATAGGATAACGTCAAGTTATAAGGTCCGCTGTAAAATACAATTATCCATGCAACTCCTTATTACATGTGATGTCCAGTACCGTCATAAACCATCCTTAACTTTGTTTACATGTTTGTAATTGCTTTTACCTGCAGATTCCAGTGAACTCTCTCTCTAACAGTCGTCTATATGTACCCTGTAGAACCGAATTTGTGTGAACCCTAAGAATCGCAAATTAGTCTCTACAGGAATACATGGGCGATTCCCAATCCTCTTTGGTGTACACATTGTTGAGAAAGTCATCTGATTCCATTCAATGTTTGTGTTCTATCCGTTTATATATTAATGCATGTTGTTTTCACAAAAAGGAGAAAGCCCCAGTTTACTTGCTTATAGTGAATATGCTGTCACAATGTACCCAACACTAACCCTTTGTCAATGACAACATAGACTATTTGCTCACAAACAGAGCAAGTGGTTGTGCAACGCCGAGAAATAAAAGCACGTTGCAACGTTGAAAACACCGGGAATCTTTTCAAATGATTAGTTTCCAGCTGTTTACAACCGACAAACGGCTGAAAACGCACTTCCAAAAGCAGTCAAAATGGCCTGTATACGCTTCTATTCTTGTATAGTCAGGGTTGTGATGGAAGAATTGTGCACCCGTTTCTTCAACCATACCACCGTTTATTATTATTATTAGAAATAAAGAACAGGCTGTGTTCTAACAGAAAGTACCCATGTGATTTTTAGTATGGCGTTTGTGATGTTGCAACCTGTAGAGAAGCTTTGATTTTGCCTTGTCTTGTCTCTTTGTAACGTGCGAACAGAACATATTTGAAGCAGCTTCCTCACCCCTCCTCGCTGTAATCTCACAGGGCCAAATTCAATCTAGCCGTAAATCAGTGTTGCCTGAACTTTGATCAGTTTGTTAGGTTACTATTGCGACAAAATGTGCAGCGTAGTATAATGTCTAGGGAACTGGGCCTGTAGCTCCGAGATTGTTCCAGGTGCGACACTGCCACTGTCCCCGAGAGCAACGTACTTACCCTGAATTACTTCAGTAAATGTCCTACTGTATGGATTGTATCCATCTGCCAAATGTCCAAACTATTGTGTGCAAGCAGCGAAACATGTAAAAAGTAGTAGCACTTGAGCACTTCAGTGTTTGATTATATATATATATATATATATATATATATATATCCGTATTAGATAATCTGTGTTTCACCGCTGAACACCATCATCGCTGTTTATTATATCATAATTGATATGCGCTGTAAAATAAGTCACTCTTGTTCCTTTTTGTTTCCGACAGTCTCCTGAGTTGAGGTACCTGTACCTGCCCAAAACCGAGCGTGCACATTGGCCCGCCTGCCCATCGCAGCAGTCCAAACTTGGATCACCTTACACCCATTATGGTTAATATATTCCTGGATAATTATCTTAACCCAATTACCAAAGTGTCTGCGTTCCACTTTCATAGGACATATGCTACACACACACACACACACACACACACACACACACACACACACAAACATTCTTGCGCGTGCACAGGTCTATGCGCACACACTTGCATACAATTACGCACGCGATGGCGAAAAGAGAGGGTAGTTCAGATCTTGGTTCCTTATCCGGGGACTCCCTCTAACACCGCGATTGGGCCGCTGCGTCACGTGGGTAAAGTAACTTTACAGGGTCGCTCGCTAGTAGAGGGCTTTATGGAGCAGAAAAACGACAAAGCTAGAAAAATTATTTTCCCACTCCAGAAATTAATGATCATGAGCTCGTATTTGATGGACTCTAACTACATCGATCCGAAATTTCCTCCATGCGAGGAATATTCGCAAAATAGCTACATCCCCGACCACAGCCCCGAATATTATAGCCGCACGAGGGACACTGGCTACCAGCATCATCACCAGGAGTTGTATCCTCCGAGAGCGACATACCAGGAGCGCCAATATAACTGTTCAAGCATCCCCGAGCCTGACACCCAACGAGGGCATGGGCTACCCCATTCTGGGCACCTGCTTCCTGGGAAAGGGCAGCCAGCGCCGTGTGAGCCCCCACCATTACCCACTTCCCCTCCACCCCATCGACCGCGTCCTCCGCCTGCAACCAAGCTGCACCGGAGCTTCCAAACAGCACAGTCTCCGCCAAGCAACCCGTAGTATACCCCTGGATGAAGAAATTCACGTCAGCACCGGTAGGCAACTTGTGTGTCTGTCTTCCTTACTCTCCCGCTCTCTCTTCCTCCTCTCCTCTCTCTCTTATTTTGCCCACATCTCCAAACCAGCCCCTGCTACGATAGGAGAGATGCCTTTGGAATGGCACAATTGAGGCGGATTTACGACTCGGCATTGGTAATTACACCCACCATAAATTTTATAGCCGCGGTATACTCTGGGCAGCCGTATAGCCATGTGGCTTTTCTGTTATGTATGCGTGTGTGAGAGGAGAGAGAGGGAGACAGGATAAGAAAAAATCTCAGCTTTGTAATGTTGCATAAATAATTCAGCGACTCTTTCAGTGCAAATCTGATCCTCATTAGGGACAGTTAAGCACGCGCTTATTAGGCTTTTAAGATGTATTAAACACGATACCACCACTTCTATTTGGCTTTCTTTATTACCCCCTTAATATCACAATGCACACCACTCTTGTGTACTCCTTCCTTCACCCCTTACCCCTCGTTTCCCCCTTCTCTCTTTCCTTCTCCCCTTTTCCAGTGAACGCCAGTTACAATGGAGCAGAGCCCAAGCGGTCTAGGACTGCTTACACTCGCCAGCAGGTCTTAGAATTGGAGAAGGAATTCCACTATAACCGCTACCTAACTCGGCGAAGACGCATCGAGATCGCTCATTCCTTGGTACTCTCCGAACGACAGATCAAAATTTGGTTTCAGAACCGCAGGATGAAGTGGAAAAAAGACCATAGGCTACCAAACACCAAAGTCAGATCTTCATCCAGCACGGGCGCCTCCACGGGGTCCAACACAACATCTTCAGCCGGCGCTGTGGCGGCTACCGCGGCAGCAAACACCGTCGCAGCTTCCGAGGAACTCTCCCGGATGTCTGGAGCCGAACGTGGCGAGGATATTACAAGGTTATAAGACAAAACTTTCAAGACGGGAGTGAAAGAGACTGGTTATTTATAGAATATAATATATTTTGGTTCTTCGTAGGTTTCTTGTGCGTAAAGAGAAAAAAAAACAAACAAAAAAAAAACAAACAAAAAGGTCTTCCTTAAGTCCACAGTTATATAAAATGCATGTTATATAGCATGGATTATCGCGAATACCTATGGATTGTTTTTACGCTACACAGGGTTTAATTTATTTGACATTTGAAATAAGAGAATGATTTTTGAGGGGAAATGTTTCGGATGAAGGAGACAGAAGGGCGTTTTATCCAAATGTTTTTGTGGGCTACTCGTTGCCCATTCGCCTAGGTTAAATGCACAATTGTTCTATTTATTTAGCAAACCAGACTGGAGAGACATTCCTTTTTTCTATGTGAAAACGACCAGAACATATCTGGGAAGGCACCAGATATGACCTTGAACGTTTTTGTTGATCTAAAATTATGAAAAATGCTGTGATTTATTTGGCGTAATTCAAAAATTAAGATTTTAAATTAAGATTTAGTTTGTGGTGATAACGTTGTGTTTTAGACTGATTTAAGCAGATCATTGTGAAATGCAATAAACGAAGTTTAGTGTATTTGTGATAATCATAGTGCTCAATAAAACAGTGAGTGTCAATTAGTTTTATAAACGTTTGGGTGCTTTTCATTCCCCTGCACTCTGGGTCCTATCTCTGATGTGTTTACATATTTTATTACCCAAAGCGGAACACTAGCTCTCGCTCTTGTGACATTTGAAGGCGTGGAAATCCAAAAGCAGTAATAAGAACGTGGTGCTGAACAATGTCTCTGAAATTATCTTAAATTTACAACAGCATGTGTTCATGATTATTGAGAACTCAGTAGCTGGAATTAAATTCCTGCCTTTTGTGAATGCATTTTGGGGAAAAAGCAGTATACTTTGTCAGTATTGTTCAGCCATTGAGTTTCTGAAAATGTAAATAAAGGTCTGCCCGTGTTCATATAATCAATAATCAATTATTTAGTGCCCTCACTCCCACCTTCACCGTCTCTAAAATGTAAATACGTGCTCTATTTAAGATAGCATATTTGTTCAATAAATTATCAGCAGCCTAGATTTCAGTTTCATTTTTAGGGTTTGCGTCGTCTTTTCGTTTGGTGTGCTGTAATGAACAGATCGTCACTACTTGTGTTAAAATAATCCATACGAATTACAATTCTGGGATGGCTTCGTTGTAATTATACGTGAGTTAATCATTTTAAAGCCTGGCAAGCGGTCGAGGCCATTTCAATGAGAGACCTCGTCGGTCTCGACCAAAGAAGGCCGCTTCCTGCTTTGTCTAAGTTAGCTGAAATGTTCTTTAAATACTCTTGCCCGCAGCAAACTGCGATTGTTTGGATAAAGGTACAGCTAACTTTTCACACAACGTGTACCCTAATGGTTAAAGTGGCCTGTATTTGTTATTTATTTACGTAATAGGCTATATAATTTATAGCCCATTTCTATCACCCCAACTATGTATATTTTATTAGCCTACATATTAATTTCCAAATACTTTATATGCAATATTTAATGAATATTTCAAAACGCAATTTAGTTTCTAGTATAAATAGAGCACGCAATAAGATACAGAGATTTATTTTTGCTATGTTTCACGTCTATTTTTCTGCTTTGAAGTCTATATGAACACGAGTGACATACTGTATGTAGACGTCAATAGTAGTCTATGGGCAGCTCAAAGAAATTAGGTTGGCTGCTGCTGTTATTTGTTTATTGATTACAAAGAATTTGGCCAGTAGTTAATCTCCTTAATGAAACTTACTTTGTACCTCATAGGCCAAATGTTTATGTTCTGGAGTGAAAGGCTTACTAATGAGCCTCTGAACGATAAGAAAATTCTCAGATAGCAGGTCCATATTATTTACTCTTTTTTACGGTGACTACATCTCTGATATAGGCATTGTATTCACGTGACTCAGGTGACTATATCTCTGATATAGGCATTGTATTCTTCCTCAATGCACTTTTTCATTCTTTAATAAAAAATAATACATGTCATTCCCAACTGGCTTTGCATAGGAACTCAAATATTCATATACATAACCGAGCCTTGTAAATCAAAGGCTAAGCAGTTACAACTGTTCAGACACCTCACGTGAAATGTTGGCAAACCCAGAATTACTGGATTGGAGTCTGGACACAAATTCTAGCAAGTATAAGTGAATGTGAGCTCGCCGCGTTTTCCATATTTTACAGTGTTTCACATAAAGCTGTAACGTAATAGTGCTACTGCTAATTCCGCTGGGGGGGAGGGGGGGCTCAATGAATCTCCCTTAAAATTCACTTCGCTTCCAAAATTATTGAAACCAGAACAGAAAGACGGCGTATGGGTGTGGTGGAAATAGGACTTTGAGAGTCATACAACCTTAGATTTTAAATGTGCCGCTCGGATATGCCTGGAGGCGGAGTCACCGTCACTTCTGTTACAACACATACTTATGTAGAGGGAGACTCCCCTGTCGATTTACATGGATAGAAATAATTAACAAAATACCAATATGAAACTATACGAATCGCGTTAGTTTTATATTTGGTGTAAACTCTAAGTGCCTCTAAATCACCGAAGTGCATCTGAAATTGAAGCTATAATCTGACTTCATACGCGAAAAGGCATATAATGCTGTCATTTTGCATAAAAAAATATCTCGAAATCTGTCAATTTTATAACTGCGCATATTTTCTAACAAGAAGACAGTGACAGCCTGAGGGTTTTCAGGACTAGCCCCATAATGCTGTTTGCCAACAGAAACACGTTGGTTCCAAATGTACAGTAGGCTAGTCTATTCCGCCCAGACGTCCAGGTACAATTTGGCGGCCAAAGCTGAACACACAAAATCACGTGACACAGCCGAATTTTACCGAAAATAAATAGGAGAAAACGAAGACCAATAAAAGGCACAGAGATCTTGATAAATTATAAATTGGTGTGAGTTGAATGAAGATTATACAACGGCTTCCTGGGTTGGGGGTCCTGAAAAGCACAAAGGATTGTGGTATTTAGGTCCATCAATCACGTGCAGCTGGGCCTGATTTTTTTTTTCCAACTGCAAATGTTTATTTCTACTTTGGTCCTTTTTAAACAAGTGATGTACATTCGCGGATAGTAAAACAAAAACTACGTGTGGTCAGGAGAACGTTCCTCTTCCAGAGGTAGGACAATCGTAAAAGAAAGGGCCTGACTTGGCCATGACTTTCGAGTGGCGCTGAAAACAGCAGGCCCAGAAGATTGTTTCTGAAGCCATTATGTAGCTGGACAGCGGAGAGAAATTAATGTGCACGACAAAACGCAGCTTCCCCGTGATCTCTTTCTAGGCCCTGTCGCCTTCATGTCGCGAGGTTGAATAGGTACTTTATTGAAGTTTCGGGCGAACGGCGAGAAGGCCGGGTTCACTCGGAGGCCAGATTTTCTGTTCCATTAGCTTCATTTCAGCCGGGATGGCCGACCTTTACAACCCCTTGACCTGGCTGGCTCTCTCAACGTGTACCTTCTGTGTGTGCTCTCGTAGGTTTGCATGGGCCCCGCCAGTCTTCTTGCTTTCTTTGTGGATTTTTCGGCGTATTTGTATTAATGGGCCTGGGGAAAAGAGGGCAGGTCTTAATGTGTTGCTGCGTTGCGGGTCTCCGGGGTGACCTGAAAGAAAGAGAAAGAGAGAGAGAGAGAGAGAGCGGTGAACTTTCGGGCAACCTTCTTGACTCGCGCCCTGTAGCTTTCTACGGGCATTCTAAAACGGTTGAGGGACCTTGTCTCTGATCTGTTCACCTCCTCGTGCACCCGTCAGAGGTATGTGAGTATACACCAAACTTTTTATCTCAAAAAGAGAGATGCTGCGAGACAGCCTAGTTGTACATTTGTAATGATATCAGATCAGGGTGGGACTGGGTTTAATTTTTTTAAACATTAGAACTCCAAATATAAAAAAACACGTCACTTCGATATTACCAGTAAATGTGTGTTTGTCTTGGGGGAATCGCCAGAATATTACTCATCAATGCACAAACCGCACTACACCTTAAAACCTGTATATGCCACTGCAAATGCAAGGTGTTGGCACTATGTGTTTCTTTTCATTATAAATTTTAATTAATTTATTAGAAGGATGAACCCCTTGAGGTGAACCATCTCGTTTTCAAGGGGGTCCTAGATTAGAAGGACAAATGTCTTTTATCACATGCCGACAGACATAGTGAGGTATTGGTCTAGAAAATAGTATTTGATTAAATTGCACTGTATTTGGGCATTGGAAGAGTGGACTTAATTTGAAGTTTGGTCCGATCAAGGTTGACGTATACCAAGTGGCAGCGTTGTGTTGAATGTGGTGGTCTGCGACATTACTGGAGTCCTTGTTAGATAATAATTGCGTCTATAATTCCACGTGTAAATTATTGTTGTTAGAAATTATATCTCGGTTTTTAGGGCATAAGACTTTTCTATCTCGTATAGAAGGAATCGTGAGATGACAATTACCAATAAAAGTCGAGTCGTAAGGATAAAAGCTGGCTGTATGTCAGTTTTTTGGCCTTTCTAAATTGTTGGAGAAAAAAACCCTGTAAAAAGCTTAATTCTAAACCGGTAGCACGCATAAATTCCGGAGGTCTGGATTTGTTATAGCTTTCATATGATTTGTAATTTACTGGGGGTAACTTGGGAAGAAACCGTTTCAGAGAATTAAGACTTAAAGGTTGCAAATATAGAATCTTGTCATAAATTAAATCGCGGTTCTATATATATATATATATATATATAAACTAATTTTATAATTAAACTTGAGTACCATAAAATAATTAAGAAAGAACAAGAAGTTGTAATTTTAAGTCTATTTGATTTAGGAATCACGATGGTTTAACACTTTGCAACAGACATAATGTGCACCAAGACTGCCATAATAACGCATAACTCATCTTTATTGTGGTGTCGTATATCGCCATCTCTTAACACCGGTTTATGGGTTTCCTAATGTGTCTGTCTGATTTATTGTATTTGGCAGGGGAGAAACATTTGTCGTTTACTTTTTTAAATACACACTTTCATTATATAAACATACGTAATTCTAAACCGTTCTGCTGTTTTCTTGCATTTGCGGTGTAATAGCACTATGTTCTAGTTGTGGGAAGCTGAAAGGCTCAAAGGTTAAGGCAATGTCCCCCCCCAACGTTCCCGTGAAATACACTGGCACACACGGCTTGCGCGATCTCTCTCTCTCTCTCTCTCTCTCTCTCTCTCTCTCTCTCTCTCTCTCTCTCTCTCTCTCTCTCTCTCTCCTCTCTCCTCTCTCTCTCTCTCTCTCTCTCTCTCTCTCTCTCTCGCACACACAACACACACACACACACACACACACACACACACCAATACACACAAACTTTGGATGAAGTTTTTTTCCAGATTCATCTAGAAACAATTTGTCTTAATAGTGTTTTGCGTGCATTCCTATTTCAGTGGTGAAAATAGTAACTTTATTGCACGAAGATAATTTGTTTAAATAAGGCCATGTCAAACATGGTATTGCATTTTAGTTTTTACTGTCCCTACTGTTCCATTCACTGATTCTCTGGCCTATCACTTCTCTCATCAACGTCATTGTCTAAACCGGATCGATATGAAATATCATGCAAGACATCTGCGAGATGTTCTATGCCTCAGTGAACTAGTTCCGCATTACTGCATTGCGATGAAAAGCAGGGGCATCGCCTTTCAAAATAAACCAGAAAATAACACGATTGCACGTGGGAACATGGGAATATGACATCACCCAGGAGATGACGGTGTTTAGGTGTGACGCTCACGTTCATTAACTCGCACAGGTTCCGGACCAACGCAGGCGCAGTGAATAAGATAGCCGCACTCAGCCCAGAAGCTCCCATGTGCGTATTTATTTTCAGCAAGTTGTCATGACCTACAAATAAAAGAGCATGTCGTCCCTGTCACATGGAAACTGACATACAGACGAAAGGCATGATTTGCCCCATTCGTGTATAACATTTGGCGTAGGCTATACGCAAATTAATACAAAGTTAATAAAAACTGAATACAAAGTTTATGGAACACGTATTGACACGAACGACCCCATTGACAGGAGATGCGACTGCAGCAACCACAGGTGTATTGTAATATATATATAGATGTGTGTGTGCGTGTGCGTGCGTGCGTGCGTGCGCGTGCGCTAGTGTCTAGTAATATAGCCTATCATCTGTCTGTTAGCAAACGTATGAATAATTACCACAGGAACCGGACTGTGGCAATTTTAGGCCCGTTGTATTGGCAGCGCAGCAGATCCTGAAATTTGCTTCAGCTCTAAAATGTATAGGCCAGACTACACATGAATTTGTAGAGGTACAATCATATTTTTCCTAATCCTGGAATAAGAACGTCTTTGCAGTCTTAAATAATAAAATGTTTTAGCGTCACAATATAAAATATAACAACTTAATTTACATATCTCTCCTGATTGTGGTAACTGTTGGCTTATAAGCATACCTCACATATAAAAGGACGAAATACAATAGTCTGTTTATTGACATATGTCATAATTATTTAGATAACTAAACCTGGCAAAACACCAAACGTGTTATAGGCTAGCATATAGCCTGTCTTTAACTCATATACATTTTATGCAGCTCTAAAATTCGACCTCTGTACTGCAATTTAAAATAGGCTAATAAATTGAACGCAGATATATTCAAATACGAAAACTAGAGTGACCGTGTCAGAAAGAGTTGAATGTGTGGGTGTGTGTCCGTGTGTTTTGACTTCAGTTGGACATTCCCGATGTTTTTTTTATTATTATCATGTCCATTGAACCCTACATATGAATCCTGTAGGCCTATTAAATTATTCAAATGACAGGAGAATATGTTGGCGTATTTGTGTTTTTAAATACTAGAGAAGGCAACGAGGACGTTAAAGTGAGCTGTTACTACCACTACATTGTAGCCTACTGTAGACATATTACTTGTGCTAACCTACTGAGGAGTCAAACGACTAGCCTATGACAATGCTGACGATGATAACGATGTTGATGACTCAGTATTAGTCATATTAATGAATTATACTAAATAATCACGACGACAACAATAAAGGCAACAGTATCGGCAGAAAAAAAAACACAAAACGCAGCAAGATCTGCATCCGCAACTTCCCAGTTCTACGGTTATGGCTTCACAGTTTTGCATAGTCTACCGTGGTTACGGTCTCCATACGTCCTCAAGAGCTACCGTGGGCTTGCACTGCGCGTCGCCCACACAAATCAGTTCAGTTGTGTTTTAAAATACAGTTAATAGACCATTTTAATCAAAGGCCGCTGAAACCCCTCGCTTCTACGCGGGATTCATATCCCCCTCAGGACGAATCAGACTTCCCAAGGCCCTTTAGAAAACATATTGAGCGATAGTTTGTTCTGCTTTCATTAAGCCAACCATCACGCGCATTAAAAGTCTACTTTTATCTTTCAGTTAAGATAACAAAGTTAAGATAACAAATAGTAATAATAAAATGTCTAAAACAAGGGCCTGTATTACTACAGGTGACAGAACAGTTAACGAAATAAGAAGCGATGGCCTTCAACAGATGATTGTTATTCTTTGCTTTACTTCACAATCGTTCGATGATTTGTCTGGATATCCAGGGTCATAATGTGAACGAGACATTTTGTATGTTAAATACAGGTTGCATTAGCACCCGCCTTCTCAGCTTGTCATCATAGTCTGCCGTTTAACCTTCACTATTGATTGCAGAGTGGTAGCCTATTCGTATTGGCCTCCTCGTGAGTCCCTCAGTTATGTGCTACAAAATATAAATTATTCTCACCTAAACATAAGGCACAAGAGAAAACAAGAGTCCATTCTACAAATTGCAAAGACAGTTTCATGATAATTCAAGGTTACATAGACTACAAATGATCAGCCTGTGCTTTGTAATAGGAAAATTGGGTAACTGTCACATGGAAAAACCACAAACTATTGAAACGTTACAACAGGCACAGTCTAACTATAAGCGAGGTGTTTAAGCGAAAAGGGTAGAAGTAGACTATTTTGACTATTTTGTACAAAGGTTGCTGTCGCAGGGCTAATGTATATTATTGTTTGCGTCGTAGCCTATTTTCGCAGTTTAGCCAGCATTTGCTAGTGGCGATGTATTCGAAATAATTTAAAATAGGCCTCATATTAACTCTTGAGACAGAAAAGCACAAATAGTTGTTATAATTTTAAGTATTTTAAGCCTATTTTAAGTAGGCCTAAAGTATTTTCTGGAACTATACCATTTATGAACTACCTCTACACTTTGTATCCTAAATTGGTAGCCTATACTTTAAGTATTTTAAACTGTCATCTAAGTTCACTCCTGCAAGTAAATTGAAAGTGCACTTTAAATACACTACCTGAGATTTCGTTCAGAAAAGTGGAGGCTACGTTAGGCATACTTTTATAAACGGAGTTTTTGTAAGGGCGCACTTAGAATTACACTTTGTAGCCTCATGAAGATGAGGACGCACACAGCACAGAGCTGATTTGATGTAAGATGCTGGGTGGCAGGCCTTACATGTTTGAAAAACACTGCAAAGCGAACGTCCACTGACCAGCTTCAAATCTTTATACATACGTGCATATATATATATATATATATATATATATATATATATATATATATATATATATATATATATATGATAAAGTGACCGCATCTTTAGCACAATACAATATTGGTATTGAGGTAAATATGCAAACATGTTATCTATCTATCTCACAGTGTTAGCAGTCACATTTATATAACTCGTTTATGGTAGCCTACTATTTTAGAAGAAAAACATACATTTCGTGGGAACAGCCATACATTCTCCGCAGTATGAGCTACTTATGACTTATATGATTTGGAATCATATGTTGTTTATACATTTATGTAGCACATTAAGGTGGAATAGGCTACATTGCCCTCATGGCGCCGTAGACTCTACTTTTTGTGGACTCTTACCGCTGGTCGTCTTGAATTGGCCTACTGTGCTTTTTAATCTTCAGTTAGATCATTTAAATGTTTAGTTTTTTAGCAATCTAGCTCACGGCTCAACTTCTGCTCTCTTGTGATCTCAAATGGATGTATTGAGTATCCTAACATGTAGGCTATGACAAGAATAAGGAGGATTGTAATATCATGGCTAGTGCATGGGCAGCTGATTGTCCATTCAGTCCAAAAGACTATGATATTCACGTCTTAAACAGGGCCTGATCTGAAGCGCTATGTCGTTAGCTTTGAAGCACAAAGCAATGGTTTTACTTCTTTTTTTTAAATACTTACCGCTTAATTCATAATGTAGTCCAACAACAATTACATCACACTGGAAACTTACATTTGGATTACATTACGCGTGTTTAAACTCAATTCCTTCCTAAAGGCATAGTAAACATTTCGTCGGAATTAGGCAAGTCTGGAAAGCTATTAAATATTTACATGGCAATTCCTCAGGTGGTTAGCCTACAACGAACGTCATTCTGCTGTAATTCACTGCAACTACATTTAAGACTGTCTATCGTATTCGGTTGGGAGTTGTTGATAACACCCAGGTTGCCTTGTATAGATTTGAACGAAAGGTAATCTCCATAGTATTAACATCTATCTATTAAGTTGTTTTACGTTTTGAAGGGGGGGGGGGGGGGGGGATGGCGGTGGGTACATTATGGGGGTAAAACTGTTCGCAAATGTCCTAAATACATATTCAGGAAAGGTTTAATTTATCGCTTAATCCGCAAAAAACAAATTGCATGAAATGATTGATTTTTGAGAACACGTTGAGACTACACTTGGCAAGGTATTCGCCTTAACGAGAATACTCATTTAAAAGCTGTTATAATTACGACCGATAAAGCGTGATAGGGACCAGGAATAAAAATAAAAAACGAATTTTAAGCCATAAAAATTGAATTTTCGGACATAAATTTCAATAAATGATTAAATTATTTCAATAAAAACGTTTATTAAATTATGTGTTAATTAACTCGTATAATAGATATACATAAATGTAGTTTTTTCAAGCGCAACGTTTGAAATATGTTGTCTTTGCCCCCTAACCTTGTTAACAATACATTTCCTCCATATGACTCATTGATGCATACACACGTTTTCAATTAAGCGAAGTAGCAGCCTCCCCAGATAACATAAGTGTTTTTAAGAATAATCCAATAAATATGTAGAAGACAGTTTATTGGTGGGAGTGTGTGTGTGTGTGTGTGTGTGTGTGTGTGTGTGTGTGTGTGTGTGTGTGTGTGTTTTGTGTGTGTGTGTGTGTGTGTGTGTGTGTGTGTGTGTGTGTGTGTGTGTGTGTGTGTGTGTGTGTGTGTGTGTGTGTGTGTGTGTGTGTGTGTGGGGAGGGGGGTGGAGGGGGGGGGGCGCTTTTCTCAAACAGCAAGTGAAAATGGGAAAATAATATACAATAACACAGCAGTCATAAAGGTCCACTGGGAACCACTTGTTGGAAAAACTACTGTGGAGTGCATCTGCTAATTATATGGAGAGGGAGGTGAGACGAGATGAGGTGTGATAGAAACAGTGTCCTTCTCCCTTTAGCTGCCTGTTGACAGGCACTTACTTGCTTGCTCAGACACTTGTACTGTTGGATTGCTACATTACCCTTTTGTGCCTCGGTAACTCCAGGTAAAAAAAATAAATAAAAAAAAAACCATGTTCATGGACACGGAAAATAAAATAAAATAAACCATGGTAACCAGGTGATACACTGACAGTTTGAACCCTCCAAGTTAAACCTACTTGGGTCATAAAAGTGGTGCACAATCTCACCACCACGTCCCATGTCCGATCTCCACCCAAAACCTGCACCTCAAGATGGGAGGGACGCGCGGAACCTTCCAGAATAGAGAAGGTCGTTTCACAGCGGTGGCAGGGGTATCGAATATGAGCAGCGGGGTAAAAAAAAAAAAAAGGAGGCAAGTGTGTCTTGCAGGTGCATTGCGGGTCTTGGCAACAGCAGGCGAACTTGGTGGCGTTAGCGTGTAGCAGACTGCATGCACTGCATGCAGGAGAGCCCCGAGGTCAATCAGGGGTCAGCCACACCCAGCTGTTTTCCAGGGTCTGAGGGCGGGTGTGTCATACATCCACAAATCTGATCCCTGCTCACATCCCCCAGGAACAGATGTTCAGTATCTTTTGTGTGTGTGTGTATGTGCGTTTGTGTATGGGGCCTGTGTGTGGGAGAGAGATAATGTGAGTGAGTGAATATGCGTGTGTGAAAGAGAGCTTGTGTAAATGGCTGCGTATATGGTTGCATGTTTTTACCGGTGTATGTGCGTGAGTGCATTTACATGTTGGTATCTGTGTCTGTGCATGCTTGCGTGTGTTGGTATGCATGTGTGTGTGTGTGCGTGTGTGTGTATTTATTATTGGACTCACATTGTCTCTTTGTTGTATGGCTCCACCCCTCCACCCTTCAATTTCACTACACAACCTCCTGCTTCCCTCCCTCCCTCTCCCTAAGGAAGGTTCTTAATCCAAATTTCCTAAATTGTCACATTCCACCCTGCAACAGTATGAATTATTTGCAAAGCAAATGCCTGTAACCATGGCCACCTACCATATAACTGGTAGCACACTCAGTAATGCAGGTCATGGCATTTTTATAGTTTAAGCTTATATTTGTGTGTGTTTATGTTTAAGCTTCTTAGGGCTTGTTATGGGTGTAGTCCGTATGTATTGAGCATTTACATGTTGTCTGTTGGTTGTTATGGATGCAGTCTGTATGTATTGAGCATTTACATGTTGTCTGTTGGTTGGTATGGATGCAGTCTGTATGTATTGAGCATTTACAAGTTGTCTGTTGGTTGGTATGGATGCAGTCCGTATGTATTGAGCATTTACATGTTGTATGTTGGTTGGTATGGATGCAGTCTGTATGTATTGAGTATTTACAAGTTGTCTGTTGGTTGGTATGGATGCAGTCTGTATGTATTGAGCATTTACATGTTGTCTGTTGGTTGGTATGGATGCAGTCTGTATGTATTGAGCATTTACATGTTGTCTGTTGGTTGGTATGGATGCAGTCCGTATGTATTGAGCATTTACATGTTGTCTGTTGGTTGGTATGTATGCAGTCTGTATGTATTGAGCATTTACATGTTGTCTGTTGGTTGGTATGGATGCAGTCTGTATGTATTGATCATTTACATGTTGTCTGTTGGTTGGTATGGATGCAGTCTGTATGTATTGAGCATTTACATGTTGTCTGTTGGTTGGTATGGATGCAGTCTGTATGTATTGAGCATTTACATGTTGTCTGTTGGTTGGTATGGATGCAGTCCGTATGTATTGAGCATTTACATGTTGTCTGTTGGTTGGTATGGATGCAGTCTTTATGTATTGAGCATTTACATGTTGTCTGTTGGTTGGTATGGATGCAGTCCGTATGTATTGAGCATTTACATGTTGTCTGTTGGTTGGTATGGATGCAGTCTGTATGTATTGAGCATTTACATGTTGTCTGTTGGTTGGTATGGATGCAGTCTGTATGTTTTGAGAATTTACATGTTGTCTGTTGGTTGGTATGGATGCAGTCTGTATGTATTGAGCATTTACATGTTGTCTGTTGGTTGGTATGGATGCAGTCCGTATGTATTGAGCATTTACATGTTGTCTGTTGGTTGGTATGGATGCAGTCCGTATGTATTGAGCATTTACATGTTGTCTGTTGGTTGGTATGGATGCAGCCCGTATGTATTGAGCATTTACATGTTGTCTGTTGGTTGGTATGGATGTAGTCCGTATGTATTGAGCATTTACATGTTGTCTGTCGGTTGGTATGGATGTAGTCCGTATGTATTGAGCATTTACATGTTGTCTGTTGGTTGTTATGGATGTAGTCCGTATGTATTGAGCATTTACATGTTGTCTGTTGGTTGTTATGGATGTAGTCCGTATGTATTGAGCATTTACATGTTGTCTGTTGGTTGTTATGGATGTAGTCCGTATGTATTGAGCATTTACATGTTGTCTGTTGGTTGTTATGGATGTAGTCTGTATGTATTGAGCATTTACATGTTGTCTGTTGGTTGTTATGGATGTAGTCCATATGCATTGAGAATTTGCATGTTGTTTGTTGGTTGACGTAGTTTACTCATCCTTTAATAATGTTGCATCTACCACTCTATTACACACTGTCCGTAAATATCCAAGAAGAGTTACAGACGGAATAAGACAGCCCATACGTAATGGAGGCAGAAAGCATCATTATTATTATTATTATTATTATTATTTTACCTTTATTTTACCAGGAAGTCCATTGCAAGGGAGACCTGGCTGATAGGGCAGCACAGTTAAAAGCAAAATTAACAAGTACAAAAGCATAAATACAATAATGAAACAGGCCATTGAAAGGGGCATATATGCACTTATTAAAAACAAGAACAGACGTTCTGTAGCAGGTTTTGGATTTTGGACGTAAAGTGGTTTAACGGTATTGAAATATTAAGCAGTAAACTGGACAGCAGATTGTTCCAAGGTCAGGGAAGCCAAATGCCCTTTCTCCAAAAATGTTGAGGGAAATGTGAATAGTATATAGGATTGTGACTGAAGTGGAAAGACTGTTTATAGATAATTGAAGTGTGCATAAGTAGGAGGGCAGTTTACCAATGATTGCTTTGTAGATGAACACATAATTACATTTGTTCAGGAATACAGATAGCAAAGAAATACATTATTTAGTCGTCATTGTGTATACACTCACAATGACGCAGCATCTCTATTTGAGGTGTAGAAACAGCACAGAGCATAACTGCAAGTTATCATACGGTGGCTGGAAGTCAACTGACAGTGAAAATTAGTAAGTAAATAGCATCCGCTGTGACATTCGAGATCGCCCGTAGTATTGGAAGGGAGGGAGTAGTACATTTACTTTTTCCGCAGTAAAATTTAATTAAACAACTCAATTACTAGAGGAATGTCCTAATTGTACAGTAGGGGGGTCAGATGGTGGTAGTGAATGTATTTTTGGTACCCACTGTTTATGCAGGATACGTCGGCAAAGATAGGTACTGACAAAAGCTATTTTAATGCGGAGGGTGCCCGTGACATAGCACACCAATGCTGGGACGTTGTTCTAATGAACACTGCACTTCTATGGAACTCTTGTAATGGAACCATAACATTGTCCATAACTTATGTAATGAAAGCAGTGAAAGGAGAGTATTTAAAAGAGCTTGATCCATGGCACCTGCTGAACTCAACAAGAGCGCAATGATACGTCCAACGATGGTTCCCACAGTGGAGCTGGTTGTTTTTTTTGTTTTTTTGTTGACTGTCATTTGTTGCGGAGAACACACAGTAAGTATGGAGGGGTGTAAGTTCTCCATGCACAACAGATAGCAGAGCACCGTTCTTCTTTTGGGGGGGGGGGGGGGGGGGGCAGATAGAAGTGTCTTGTGAAGCTTACGAACAGTGTAAAAACAGGGGACAGCAGGAGTCCAGACCAGTCAGCTGCGGACAGGGGCACGTCTGGACTTTTTTTGTCAGGTGTTGAGAGATGCTCAGATCCTCCTGATTGGCTGACCTGCAGCATGCATCACCACATGACAAAGATGTTCTATGTACTGTCGTGATAAAGGTAATGTGCTGGTCCTGGATCATAAAGTTCTAGTTTCACACAAAGTAGGGAACAGTTAACAACCATTACTGTCTGAGCTGACTCAAAACAAGAGTTTGGGGGGCTGCTAGGTGGCTCATCCAATTAAGACACCGTTCTTGTTCTAGTGCAGGGGTGGGCTCCGTGGTCCAGGATGGCTAGTGCCGATTGGCCCGTAGCCCTTCAGGGCGACACATAATTGGTGGTAGCATCTCCCAGGGCCATGGAGACTTCATTTGGCAGAGATCCATGTCTGAGATGCTGTCAGGCTGGCCGGCTGACTCCCTCCCATCCCTGGCTGTTGCCCCGATGCGCTGCCAGTCACAGTTGGCCCTGGGATGACCCGGATCGGATACTAGACTGCGATGCCCATCCATGCACAGTAACAGGAGGGCAGTCCCGTTTAACTCCATACCACACTGAGAGGCTCCGGAAGGTGCCGCCATTCATTTTGGTAAAATATATTCTGTACAAAAAGTGTTTTCGCGGCTGGTGTGCCCTTTTCTCACTTTGAGCACCTGCCCCTCAAAAGGTCTCTGCACGGCCCTGCACACCGTGTTGGCCTCCCAACTAACATTGAGAATTTTACCATGAAAACTTCAACACCTCCTGCTGAAATCAGAGATGAGGAGCCAGGTATCGATGGTAAGATGGAGCTCCTAGAGACGTAGACTGCAGGTGAAACGAGGAGGAAAAGAGACCCTGAGTCTTTTCACGTTTCCCGCACAAGCCGCTGCGTTTTCAGGCCACGGCAGCGTTTCACAGCAGACGTTACACACTGAAGGAGCGTATTTCAATTGCCTGGTAGTCAGAAACTGTAATCGCTCCTACAGTAAGTGTCAGGCCTGGTCGTAAAATGGCACGCGGCCCCATAAACATGAATAAGTACCGAGACCATAAACCAGGTGAGCCTGCACCGTCCGTTTCTGCCTTCCAGCCGAAAACAGCGGCTCATACTCCCCCTATCCCCATACGCCTAAAATGTCCACGATTTACAGTTCACTTACCTCTGAACTCAAGACTCCCATTCCTTAATGCTTCTGTGGAACCCTTTTCTGTGTTTTGGGTATTTTCATAGTTTTCTTATTTTTCTGGTCTGGTGTTTCAGCAGAAGGTTGCTGGTGTGGAGAATCTAGCACCCACTTCACCCTGTGATCCCGTTTCTCTTACCCAAGGCCAGAAAGCAGCTGAACACACCTGCGCTTCAGCTCCAGGGGCGGGGCGGGGGTGTCTGCCACCTGTCCGTCACCCCTTGAGAGGCTCTCAAGTGGCTTGGTTTTGCTAGTCAAAGTTAAAGAGATGAACTGCCATGTGGTCAGACTGAATCGGGCCCAAGGAAATTTGCAATTTAGGCATTTAGCAGATGCTGTTAGTCAAAGTGACTTACTAACGATGCATTTAATGTGGTTAGAAAAGAATAAAACCTATGGTCTTCAGCACCCTGAAGTATAAACTGCCAAGGTTGTGATAAATAAGCTCAGAACCTTTATCAGTTTACATTTATCCATCCTGTAGCTCAACCAGGATGGAAAAAAAACACATAAGCAGAGCTTAGGAAATACGTTTTTAAAAGATCCAATCAGACTTCAGAAAATGTTTGCAAAAGTATTTCTCACATGTACTGTAGTTTGCTTTCAAAATCTGCTTTAAAATTTCCATAAATAAAGCAACAGTAAATATTATGCCATAGGAGCATTAACTGTCACTGGTTTCTGTTTTGTCTGTGCATGTGTGTGTGACAGAGAGAGAGCCTGTGTGTGTTACCTACCTGTGTGTGTGTTTAACAGTGCTCATTTTACAAGTAAAAGAAACAAGTAAGAAAAATTAATTAATACATATTCTATAATAGAAATCCAATAGTTCTTTCTAATCCTTTGATTAAATTCAGTAATTAAAAATGTGTTAGAAAACCTAAAGCCTAATACATCAAATAATTTACTGTAATTGTCCGTAAATGTGCCATGAATTCGGCTCCCAAGTATCTGACTGACTTCATTTTCAGATCATTCCTTTACAAGAGGAAAGTCTAAGCTAAATAAATAAATATAGGGTATAATAGAAATTTAATCACTCTTTCTAATAGTTTGATTAAATCGGCAATTAAAATTACGTGTTTGGGGGGCTTATAATACATCAGAACAGAGCAGAATTATCATCCAAGCCTTTGCTGTAGACTGCTATTTCTTCCAAAATTATGACAAGGAGCTGATTCCCTCTATTATTGAAAACCATTACTTTCCATCATTAGTTGCACACTCCGATTTTTCCTTTTTTTTGAGCTGGAGGAGCTTCAAAATTGCATGGTTATGACAAAAAGGTAAAATAATTGTCATATATCTCCGTGATCAACCACCTTGCTGTAATTTAATTTAAACTCCAAGTACACTTTTCCTTGGATTTAAAAAAAATAATAATTTGTTTCATTTAAATGAATGAACCAAAATATATTTTATTTGGTTAACAAATACACATTTTTAATTCCCTGCCACAATATCAAAACTGATAACAGAACAAGTTCAGTGGTCAGAATGAAGGTAATTTGGTGAACTGGGGTAAGACTGAATGTGTACCAAACAGCACATGTTGGTGAATGTAGTCCCCTAAGATCTATGATGATTTTGTTAATTTGGGTGGGGCTAGTACTTTAGCTGCAGTCTCACTGGCAGCCTTACACAACACCCCATTTAGCAGACGGTCTAATCCAGAGTGAAATACAGTGAGCACCATAATTCATTGGACAGTGACACATTTTTTGTTATTTTGGTTCTGTACTCTAGCACTTTGAGTTTGAAAGGATACAATTAGAAATTATATAACCTTTTGTACATAGTCCCCCCCCCCCCTATTTTCGGGCATCAAAAAATATTGGACAGTTTAACATAATGTACAATCATTTTTAATATTTGGTCGCATATCCTTTGCATGCCATGACTTCCTAATGTCTGTGACCCAACAATATCAAAAGACTCTTGATATCTTATTTTCTGGTACTCTTACAAGCGATACTATAACCTTTCTGCATTTGAATGGATCTCTATGGGATTTGGGGGGGTGGGACTAGATTTAGCTGTAGATTACACTGTAAGAGTACCAGAAAATAAGATCAAGAGTCTTTCGATATTGTTGGGTCACAGACATCAGGAAGTCATGGCATGCAAAGGATATGCGACCAAATATTTAAAATGATTACTTTATTCTACATTATGTTAAACTGTCCAATATTTTTTGATGCCTGAAAATGGGGGGTGGGGGGGGGGGACTATGTACAAAAGGTTCTATAATTTCTAAACGGTTCATCCGAAATGGATCAAA
Source organism: Synaphobranchus kaupii (assembly GCA_029718625.1). Classification (NCBI taxonomy): domain Eukaryota; kingdom Metazoa; phylum Chordata; class Actinopteri; order Anguilliformes; family Synaphobranchidae; genus Synaphobranchus; species Synaphobranchus kaupii. The sequence goes on from CM056386.1 coordinate 37,040,740, forward strand.
AAACCCTCAAATTAAAGCTGACAGTCTGTACTTTAAACTCATTGTCATTGTATGAAACTCAAAGTGCTAGAGTACAGAACCAAAATAACAAAAAAATGGGTCACTGTCCAATGAATTTTGGTGCTCACTGTACATTAATACATACAAATATATGTAGGCAACGAAGATCTGGTGCCAGATCTTTAGGGTAACAACCGATAGTATCCATGGATACATAACTGACTTAGAAGTAGCAAATACATAAACATGCCACATAAAGTTAAGTGCTATAGTAGGTACAAATGGGAGACTGCAGTGGGAATGCAGTGCTTCAAGTAGAAAATGCATTTGAATATCTAATTTTAGATGTAGTATATGCAGGGATAGTAAAGCTATCATTTTTTCATGAATACCACAAAATGATACAATGAATTTGAACACTGTTCCAAAAACGTTGAGCTATGCTGTGTGGATTCTATGAAAGTCCTTAAAAGAGAATGGGGCCATGCTGCAATCTCTGCAGGTTGTGAATGCATTATTTTATTTTTTATTTTCAAGGTATTCTAAATCTTAAATGTTCAGCAGAATTATCTCAGTTAGATACACAGTGCCCCTCATAACGTTTGGGACAAAGACATCTTTTCTTGATTCGGCTCTGTTGGTTGAGCAATACGGTTGGGGTCATCGTCTTGCTGTAGGATTAAGCGCCGTCCAATGAGTTTGGAGGCATTTGCTTGAACTTGAGCAGATAAGATGTTTCTGTACACTTCTCAATTCATTCTGCTGCTATCAGCAGTTACATCATCAATGAAGACGAGAGCCAGGACCTGTGGCAACATATATGCCTAAACCATAACATGACCATGTTTCACAGATGAGGTGGTATGCTTTGGATCTTGGACAGTTCCTTTTGGAATCCATCACGCTGATACAAGGGAATCTTGGTCTCATCTGTCCACAAGACCTTTTTCCAGAACTATGCAGGGTCTTTGATGTACTTCTTAGCAATCTGTAACCTGCCACCCTGTTTTTGTGGCTAACTACTGGTTAGCATCTTGCAATGTAGCCTCTGGAGTTCTGTTTGTGAAGTCTTCTGTGGACAGTAGTCACTGACACACGCCTGCCTCCTAGAGAGCGTTTCTGATCTGTTGGACAGGTGATTGACGGTTTTTCTTCATTATGGTGAGAATTCTTCAGACATCAACTGTAGAGTTCATCCTTGGCCTACCAGGCATTTTGCTATTACTAAGTTAACCAGTGCCCTTTCTTCTTAATTTCTTCCAAACAGTTTATTTTGGTAAGCCTAAGATTTGGCCTATGTCTCAGACTGATTTTTTATTTCTCAGCCTCATAATGGCTCCTTGACTTTCATTGGCACAACTCTGGTCCTCCTGTTAACAAACGCAAATAACAGTAATAGTAATAGCTACAATCAAGACTAGATACTGGAAGCTCTCTTATTCCTGCACTAAGGAAGCCATTGAACACACCTGACTAATCAGAAACACCCGTGAAGCCATTTGGGGGAATCTGCACTTTTATGTCTTTGTTCAAAACTTTATGGCACGGTATATAATATACATGCTGATAACATGAAATGTAAAACAAAGCTTTTCAGGGAGTGGATGATTAATCTCAACTGACACTTGTTAATAAAGCAATTGTATTTACTGTATTAATCAAAGTACAACAGAGTTGACCAGTTGACCAGAAACTCATAAAATGTTTGAAGTGATAAATGGTCACGCCCCAAGGTACCTGAAATCTCACATTGAAATGGTACATAACCAGCATAACCATAACACACGAGCAAGTGTCATGTCTTGCAAAATTCCCCGTGCAAATAGTACTGCAAGAGTCACTTTTTTTTTTACACTGGCATCTCCCTGTGGAATAGTCGTCCCCTGCACATAAAACAGTGCCAGAATAGAGGTGTGTATAAGAAGCAGGTGAAGCAGTACCTATGGAGGTCAGTGGCTGATTAGGTCTTTATATATTATACAACAATTAGGTTCTCACATTGGATCTAATGTTGTATGTTTTTATTTTATTTTATTTTATTGTGATTTTGTATCTATGGTACCCATGGTTTTATTGTGATTGTGTTGACATGTATTTTTCTGAATGTATCTGTCATTGATGTATTGTTTTGAGACCAAGGACCACATTGTAAATAAGTGTTTTAAATACTTTAATGTGCTATCCTCTGGGCAGTACTTGCATCTTATGATGTATGTATTTTGTTTAACCCAAAATAAAAATCAATCAATCAATCAATCAACCTGATAGGAGAGCCTAAGTTCACCTCAAATAGTTATTTCAGATGACTAAGCTTTATTTGGAAATGAATTTACTTCAAAGAGGGAAAGTGTGTAACCAAGTTTATTTTAAGAGCAGCTAATTCATGTGCAGAATGGTGTGTGCCTTGTTATCGTTCAGCTCATCGGGTTAGTAAAAAAGGTGATGTCTAAAGGCTATTAGAGTGTTTAAAACAAGGAGCAGGCATGTACATGGGCGGACAGTCCTCTGGATTGTCTGCGGACTTTTTCCTTTCATAGTTGAGCGTATCAACCAGGTAGACTACATTTCCCATAATTTTTTAGGGTAAATTGCAAACAACAATGGCGTCCCTCGTGGAAAACGATTACGGTACGCAGAAGGTATGCTTGTAGTTCAAATGACAGCAAAAGAAACGACTGCACTGCGGACTGCCAAGCGGACATCCATTTTGGGTCTGCTATGATGTCATTTAGGTCCGCGCAGACCCTGCGGACGTCCGTAAACACATACTTTTTTTGGCGACTGAATTGCCCTTTACAAAGTCTAGGTTTGAATTCTGCTGAATATCCACTCATACTTTAACATCACCCACTACATATAGAACAACTTTTTAAAAAATTTTAAACATTTTTGTTCATATTCATCATCCCTGTATTAATCTTGCATTTGGGCACAAGATTTTTAAAAAGCCATGTGCAGGTCAGCAGCCCTAAAAATAAAGCCTTTTTTAAATTCTGCATATTTTGCTTTAAACTCCCAGCATTGAATCAAGCATAGGCCTGTCCCCTCCCTGCAGTGTCCAACCCTGGTCCCAGAGAGCTGCTGGTTTTCATATTCACTCTATAATCACCAACCAGTTAAGACACAAAAAAGCAGGGCCAGGGTTGGGGACCCCAGGCGTGCGTCCCAATATTCTTCACTCCCCACCTCCTTTTCTCCACCCCCCCCACTACCACTCCTCTCCTACCCGGAAGTATGCAAAACTGTCAAGTACAAGTATTTGCATGTACAGTATACAATGTACCTGACATTGCGGTTTGCATCGAGGCATTAATTAATATGTAACCATTAATACATAATTAAGATGTAATCAGCAACATTAGATTAAAACACAAAAGATCTGTTTCTGAGCACAGGAGGTGGTAGCGGAGGAAAGGAGGGGGCATTTTTCGAGTATTGGGACGCACCCCGGGACACCCTCCGGCTCTCAAGGAAACAGGGTTGGGGACCCCAGCAGACCCTATGGCCTTCCAGGACCAGGGTTGGGTAGCCAGCAGACCCTGTGGCAAATTGTGGATTACACAGCACAGGTCTCCCAACCACAGCTGGCACTGCAACAGTCATGATTTGAACCTGAAGCACATCACAAATCAAAGATCTTAACCTGCATGCAGCAAAGCTCCAGCAAATTGAGGGTTTTTTTCCCATCATTTTTAAGGTCAGACACCCTTTCCTCCAGAAAAATACAAATGACCATCAGAACCCCTACCACATCTGCTACTAAAACATTCCATCTCTCTCACAAACAAATACAAACTAATTGGAATTCCTTGCACCTACAATATAACTCAAACTCAGCTTCCAAGTTCCTTAGCAGCACAGCTGGGGGGAAAAATCACTCATGTAATTCCTGATGTAAGCCACTTGTGCAAATTGGTCCTAGGAGATCTTTGATTAAAGAGAATTTTTCAGAGGTTTCAAGCTGCTTCTGATCAGGTCTAATTACTAACTTTGAACCAGAAACAGCCCCTCTTTGAAGTGAATCAAAAAGTCCCCAAAGCGCTATTAGACCAGTGCTACCGCCTAGTTATTGAACCCAAAAACATTGCTGTGACCAGCAAGTCTAAACTCACTTTGCAACCTAGAGATATATCCACTCTAGCCAATGGGTAAGGAATGTAAGAACTTTGTTTGTTGTTGCAAAATTAAGCCAGCCCTGGACCTGGTTAACATAAATGAACAATTCTTCGTAAGTGAGAAAAAATAGGTCCTTACCTCATTTTCTAACTCAAATGCAAGGAGAAACTACACATTGAACAATGCTCCCCATTTAAGTCCAAGGTATGGAATGTATACATTATGCTTACAATATGCTTATGAATTTAAAAAAATCAGTGCTAAAGATACCATGCAAAATGCTTTTAAGCAAGTAAAAAGTGTTTTTTGTTAAAAGCAACAATAAACACTTTGGAGCCATTGTTGAAATTCGAGGTATCCTTCATTCTGGCCGTGACGGCTGTGCCGCAGTTCCGAACAAATCTGAGGTCAACTGCAGGTCACAAGGCATGGCGCAGCTTCTGCGTTTAACTGTCTCGTATGACTGGAATAAAAATACCTAGAAATCAGTACAGCTGACAAAACGTGGCAGCTTTCCAGCAAATAACTACGTTATGAGCCACAACTGAGACTTGGTGGCCGATTAAATCCATGCGCTCCGGTTTCTCTTAGAATTTGCATTTAAGCAGGGTTTTTTTTATTTATCGTTTATAAATTATAAAATTAAAATAACACATCATTCGAATCATGGCAATTAACCAAAACCAACTCGGTCTTTTAATCGTTAGCCTACTGGCCCAATGTGGATAGTAAAAACGGAACGTAGCCAATAAACTAGCCTACGTTTTTTCTTGAAAATAATTAGGCCTAGCGCTTAAACGTTCATATTTCATTAGCTGTAATTCTATCGATTGTCGCTTGTGATAATCTCAACTATTACAATTAGCTATTTGTAAAATTACAAACTGCCCAGTAAATGAACCCACCTACGTAATTGCGGGGATCGAATCGAGAACACCTGTTCGCCTCCATTGCAGCAGTCTGTTATCGTAGTAGACTAGCCTACTTCACGTGTGTCTAACCACCCTTACAACCTTAAGCTAGTAGGCTACACATCTTCCGTATGCAGGAAAAAAAAAAACTGTTTATGTTCACATCCAGTCCGTCATATCAACAAAGGAAATATAACCTGACAATGATTTAGCGAGATCCTTTTAAACTGTGTAGGCCTGCTCGATTTGAATTGTTCAAGACATTCACCTTAAATTCCCGAAGAGTTCGCATGACTTTTTCCCTGATTAAACTTCCGTAGGCATGCAACAGGGAAACCCTATTTTAAGTTTACAAGAAATTAATGCGTACGCTTAGGCGAAACCGATTTGGACCCTACCCACGTTTGTCAGCTACCTACGAATACGATATTGGTCGAGAGCATAGGCTATGCCTAGTTTGAGAACAGGCGATTTAGACCTTGAAATAACAACAGGTGAAAAACGGGAGGTTAAAGTTATTAGGTAGTATATTGTAAAGTCAAATAGGCTAGATAGCCTACTGTTACGATTAGCGCTGCTATCACGAATAGCCTACGCTGTTATTGTTTTTATTATTAAGACTAGGCCGTATCTACTACTAAGCGAGTTTAAGGGGATAGCGAGCTAAATTAAGCTTCAACCCTGGGTTTTCTGTATCACGAAGCCAACTCACTTAATCAGGGTATATTGCCACGGTAACTTACTCTGCGCAGCTAACCTGCTCCAGGGCAGTTTATGTTCAGGATAACAGATTGAAACATATAAAAGCACTGCCCTTTGACTAATCAACTCCTTGGCTTTGGAAAAAGGCGTCTACATTCCTAAGGATCTCTAGAATGTAGTAGTAGCCTACAGTTGTCACATTAAAAAAATACACTGTAGCTATGACAATGTACCGAGAGTATAGATTTATTTGTTACGAGTGGTAGCCTATAAGGTATTAACTAATCTAACGAATTTAACCTACACGATGAGCATTTTATTTTATTTTTTCGCAAAAGCTCCTTCCTGGCTTTGTTGGCAGCAACGGTGTTGCTTTTTGCTCATATGATTGTTTCATGTTCTTATCCGTCTATTATATCTGTCCATATCAGTCTTTTTTCCCCACAGGAGAGAGATACGTTGCTTTAGTACAGCCCATGCTGCACCGCTATAGGTTCGTTGTTGCAGACACCGCCCCTTTTATGGGAACGCGCACGTACCTTGATTAATAAAGGCCGTGTTCACTTAGCAAGTTGATAACTACGTTCGTAGTACAGGTTAAGCCATATTGCGGTGTTTAGGCTTTCTGAAGCCAGCTAACGCAAAGAAACCCTGACTATGTTAAGCTTCCTTCGTAGTATACCCCCTGATGTAGCCTACCAATAGCCTAATGTTATTATGAATTGTATTGTTTTGTAGCCTACGTTGTTAAACTACAGTCAAATAGCGATATCCGAAATGTCTCTAGTGAGAGATCCAAGCATGACTAGTACATTGAAGACAAGTCTCTAAAAGTTTGTCTTCAGAGTTCCGGTTTATTGCATTATAAATTTCAGCTATTTACTCGCCAAATCCAAACAAAGTAGGCTACATATCTGTTTTTATCTATTATTTATACACAGAAAATATTATTTTCTTCATAAATAGTTGCCTATAACTACTGTCTGATCATGTCCCACGCAGCGCAAATGGAAGAGGCAAGCAAAGATGAAAACTAAACAAAACTAAAAACTAAAAAAACACGCAACTTTAATGTTGAGTTTGTCTATAGGCTATCATAAGATGGTTTGTGGAATGTATAGTTTACGCCTGTGGTTATATCTGCGTCCTTTGGTCACGTAAGCCATGTAGCCTAAGAGAAACCTGACTGAGCTATAGCCCAAACCATAGACTGTAATATATACTACTCAAAAGAAGTTAAGGGTCAAAAATATTTGTGCATATAAATATAGGCTAACGAGCTAAAATGGTGTGCTGTTCTGCACATGGATTGGCCTGCATATTCACCAGACTTGTCACCCATTGAGCATGCGTGGGAAGAACTAGGGCGGCGAGTTCGATCACATCAAGTCCCTGCCGTCAACCTCCAGCAACTGGCTCAGTGATTAGTCGCAGAATGGCTAGCGATCCCTCAACGTTATTTCCAACGCCTGATCAACAGCATGCGCCAACGTTGTCAAGAATGCCTGAATGCTAACGGTGGCGACACCAGTTACTGAAACTTCTGCGACTTGTGTGAACATCATTTTGGGGGGTGCATGACTTTTTTCATCAGGGTAATAAACTAGTGTCTAATCAAAAGTTTTTTGTTTTGTGTTTTCTGTTCTTGAGCCATCAAATAATTATTTTGTCATTAGTCGTCACCATTTTAGCTCGTTAGCCTATATTTATATGCACAAATATTTTTAACCTTTAACTTCTTTTGAGTAGTATATGGGCCATTCTACAAAAGTCATGCAAATTGCTGTCCCTCTTTGATAAAAGTAAGAAATTGACCAATAAAATCTTTCAATGCTATATAATTCATTAGATCATGTTATGTTTTAATATAATCCAAGATATAAATTGCAGTAATAATAGTTACATTTATCCAAAATCAACACTTATACTCTTGGGAGTATAAATACCTATTGGGAGATGGCTGTCCCCACTATCAACCCTTAACCTGGTGCATTAAAAAATAATACCCAAAATATTTTTGCCAATTATTTGACTTGTCTCATTCAATAAAGCATGTGAATTTTTATCAAATATAAGTTAAAATAATGCAATCTATTTTGTAATAAATTTTATAATTCAAAAAAACCTATCGAAAAAATGCTGTCCCCAGTTTTTACATCACAACCGAAACGTACACTGTTTGAGTCTGTGCAGTGAACCTGCTTGTAGCCACACACCCCTTTTTTTAACCAGGAAATTAGACAGCCTTCATATGAATCAAGGTCACATGGTGAGTAGCTAGGTTTTAGCGTTTTGATATAATTGTCCTTCAAAGTATGAAAATTAGTCTGTGGTTTTTAGAGACGTCACACCCAAACACCCAAGTTTTCATATTAGAGAAAAAAAGTTGATTTCATAACTGTAGATTTGATTAAAAGGAAAGTGCATCTGCACAGAGAAGTGGTTGCTAACCATGTGCTTGCTAAATCTTTAGTTTTGTCGCCGAAATGAGCCAAAATTGTCACAACTGAAACAGTCACTACCGAAACAAATGGTATTGTTTTGACAGGCCTGTTTCGGTTGGTGACACTTGTCCGTAAATTCTTATTAAAGACAATAAATAGTGAGACAATCAATGCACATGTACAAACCTCAATTCCAAAAAAGTTGGGACAGTGTATAAAATGTAAATAAAAACAGACAGGTTTGTGTTACATCACCTGTCCTTTTAACAACACTCAGTAATCTTTTGGGAACTACAACACTAATTGTTGTAGTTTTGAAAGCAGAGTAGTTTACAACTAATTGTTGTAGTTTTGTTTCCCATTCTTGCTTAATATGAGACTTCAGCTGCTCACCAGTCTGGGGTCTCCATTGTCATATTTTGGGCTTCATAATGCGCCCACACGTTTTCAATGGAGAAGCCATGCTGTTGTAACACGTGCAGAATGTGGCTTGGCATTGTCTTGCTGAAATAAGCAGGGATGTCCCTGAAAAAGCGATTGTCTAGATCGCAGCAAATGTTGCTCCAAAATGCATATGTACCCTTCAGCCCATGCCATGGGCACTAACACACCATCATACCATGACATACGCTGGCTTTTGAACATTGTGTTGGTAACAATCGAGATGGTCCTTTTCCTCTTTGGCCGGGAGAACACGACGTCCATTATTTCCAAAAACAATTTGAAAGGTGGACTCGTCAGACCACAGCA